>JACM01025326.1:0-27959 GCA_000787095.1 Periophthalmodon schlosseri
ATTAAATAAAGTGTGTGGTGTGTGATCTATCTATTTCATATACTGTATCAGAACTTGGAGTCCAAGTTGGCATCTTGTCGAGACTTTGTGTATGACACGTCCATTAGCCGACCAGCTCTCCTCGCTGCTCCTGCCAGTCCCGCTGGTTTAGGAGGCTCTGAAATCCAAGTACGCAGCCCACCTCCACAGTATGACAGGTAAGTGCTGTGTTTCATGTGGATTAGCTTCTTATGATTTTGTTTTGATTAAAACCTTAATAGCGGTTTTCTTCACTATCTTTTTAGTGTAGTGAAGCAGTTAGAGTTTGGACCAGTTCCTCCACGAGGCCTCTCCCAAGGTGCCCAGTCGCCACAGGGAGGTGTGAAGATCCTGCTATGAGACAGACACCAGCCTCTGCAATAAACTGTCCTTATGATCTCCTGACCTGGTCTACAAAAATATGCAGTGATTAGATTGACTTATTTCTCTCGACACTATGTGTCCCATAGGATTGATCTGCTCCACATAATCAGTGCATGGACAACTACTGCCTGAAGCTCGTATCACACATAAAGCAACACAACTGCAGCTTATTTGGTTTGGCTTTATGGTGAGTCTTGTCCAAACCTTAGGTCCGTTTTAATGCCCTGCCATGTGGAGCAAAGTAGAGACCCTAAATAGCTGTGACATTGGGCTATTGTTGGAACAAGGCAATTTATTGACATGTTTTTTTCATAGTTTAACTCAAAACTCCAGTCTATATTGAAACTAAACCAAAGTTTATTTCCAACACAGAACCGCCAAAACATGGGAATGTTTTCTGGGAATTCTAATGACAAAGTCATGTCCTAGTGGCCTTTCAGATGACAAAACTTTGCATTTGGTGTAAAGCGAGCGGTTAAGTGAAAAGTAGTTTTTCCTCCTCCCATTTATTAAGATGCATCGCTCACTGACTCAGGTTTAGGATGGTAGCTTTGTGAGAATGAATTAAATTACTTTGAGGACTTGAACTTACTTTTACTTATTTCATTCTTGTTTTCATTAGTCTAACCAAAATGCACATTCCAGCCATTGGAGGTTTTAGTTTTATTCTTGCTTCTGCCTAACATCTGCCTCAAAACAAGTAACTTAATAGAAATTATATAAGTAATGTTGCTGTCATTGTCTGTTTTATTTTGTGTTTTATTAGATCAGCACATGTACAGTACTGAAATGGGTAGTGACCAATGTTTGTCCAACTGACCAAGCAATAATTGATTTAATTGATAAGCACAGCCTTTTGTTTACCTTGTAGACTATTGTTTTAGGGAGAGAAAATGAGGATTTAAGACTATGTAATGTGACTTTTTCAGTGAAATGTTGGAATGTGAGTGGCTTTATTACTGCCATTCAAATACATGTGACATATCTTTCCTGGAGCAGTTTGCTGCCTATGTAAGGTAGCCCATGTTGGACTTAATGGTTGCAAGTTTCTGCTTTTTGCTGTTAACATTTTCTAAAATGAAAATGGGCTTACTGTAATTGTAATCTCTGACCACTGTGTACTGGGTGCTTTTTAAAGCACCTATGCAACTGCTCTATATCTGACTATGTGCCTAAGACCTACCATTTTTCTTTAGATTGAAATAATTTAAATAGTGAAATAAAGACAAATATTAAAAACTCTGTCAAACTGATATACTTTATCTTTATTTTCAGTGCAGGTGCTTCAACAATTAATAAAGTGTCATGTAAACATCATTTGATTATATAAAATATCTGGTTTGGGGTGCATATGGAACTCTTTACAGTAAATCTGACACAGAGAAGGGGACAATAATAAGCAATACAAATTGTGAACATTAAGTGTTTCTTAAGTGACTTGGCTTATCATTTTAGGAAACCCCCAAACCTTGTCTGGCTTAAATATTTTACTC
The DNA here is from genome assembly GCA_000787095.1 of Periophthalmodon schlosseri. Classification (NCBI taxonomy): domain Eukaryota; kingdom Metazoa; phylum Chordata; class Actinopteri; order Gobiiformes; family Gobiidae; genus Periophthalmodon; species Periophthalmodon schlosseri. The sequence goes on from JACM01025326.1 coordinate 1,896, forward strand.
ATCAAAGGTGCAAATATTACCTAAAGGTGATAAAAGCGGTTAAATATGTCCTTGGCTACAGACAGCAGCACTGACTGGAGGTTGGTCCACTACAGTACAGCTCTGGATCAGTAACAGCAGTAACAGGCAATAGGATGATCAAAGTTACATCAGATTTACATAATGTGACTTTTTGAAAGAAAGGGTGACTTATTGTGCAGATTTGAGGCTCCATTATAAACTGTAGCATGATAATTAGCGGCACCTATTGGTGTACAAAACCTTGCATGATTACAAGTATTCAATGATTCAGTGAACTACAACAGTGAAAATAATGTTGAACCATAACTCACACTTCTGCGGGACCTTATAAAAACAGCTGATATCAAGTATTTTAGTTTGTGCCAAGAAAAGGTGCGCCATACACGACTGTAAAAGGTAAAAAAAAAAAAAAATAGTAAATGGGTCAAGATGATATTTCAGGTATTGAATCTTATGTGATGGGATCAAGTCCACTATTCTGTGGACTTTCCATTGTAGTCGCCTTGGGAGTCGCCCTCCTCCTCTGAGGCATCCTCGATTACCCTTCGCCCGCCTCCGATCCGGCGAGGAGTGCTGCCAAAGGAGGGCTCGTTTCCACGCCTACAACACCACAAGACACACAAAAACACACAAAAACAAACAGACAAAAATAATAGACTGTGAGTGCAGAGAGCATGTGACATGTTTATGTTTTCTGAAAACCACTCGTGGTTTATTCTAGAAGAAGGAATTCAGTAGAAAATGTGCCTTGGTTATGGGTTAAGCACGCTGGTTATCTTTGTAACTCATTTGAGTCCTGATTCAGGACAATGAGTTTGGTTTAGGGCAGTTAAACCAAGCACTGAGAAAAAGATGGCCCCAGCTGTGAATTAGAGCAATGTTTAATGAGTTTGAGCCATTTTTGTCTCAGGTAGACTGTGATAGAAATGGGAAACAGTGATGAGCAGCTCTTGGCTACAGTGGCACAGTGGTACCTGCTGTTACTCCTTGGGTTCAGGGTTGCCTCTGTAATAGACACGGACATGAATGTTTTCTATGTGGACAATTAGGCAATAACAGTTTCTTTTATTTTCATTGTAACTTTGTCCTTTATGTTTTCCAACTGGGCCTTTTAGTTGTGTGCACTGATTTGATGTTGCCTCCTCCAGTCTCATCCGATCATCTGTATTGTGTGGTCTATAACAGTAGTATTGCACCGACCCTCTCACCTGAGTTTGGTCTTGAGCGTGTTGACCTCACGGCTCATGGCGTCATTGGCCTCTGTGGCCTCATCCAACTCTCGCTGAAGTTTTCTGCGTGCAGCTGTCGCACGCTGAGACTCCTCCTCTGACTCCTCGAGCTGACGCTTTAGCTGCTTCATACGCGAATTCGCCTTCTCAGCCTGATGAGGGGAACAGAAACAAGAGGTTGGTCTAAGGCACCATGATGTAATGAACACAAACCATCTTATTTTAATTACCTGATCTTTGTACTGCTCTGCCTGCTTCCTCTCATCTTCCACCTGCATCATCAGGTCCTTCATCTTCTTGTCCTTCTGACGGATGCTCTTTGCATTGGCCTGCTTATCCCTGATCAAATACACACAGGGTCAAAATGAGATGAGCACACGATGAGTATGTCTGAAATGTATTCTGACTTAAGATAGACTTGTACTGCTCTGACTCCTCACCTGCTCTCCTGCTCCAGCTGCTCTTCCAGCTGAGCCACTTTAGCCTCCAGAGCATTGATGGAGGACTTGAACTTGGACTTGACCTGGTTCTCCATCTCCTGCAATTTGGCCTTCAGCTCCTTGTTCTGTCGCTCCAGCAGCTGTCGGGCACTCTCATTCTTCTGAGAGGTGCTACGCTCCGTCTGCAGCTCGTTGTTCAGCTGATCCACCTGGGAACACAGTTTTTAAACTATAAACAGTACACTCACTTAATCTGATTTAGATTTTTTCTTATCTATTATTTTACCTGTTGTGTGCTCTTGCGCAGCCTGTCATTGAGGATTTCCATATTGCTCTGCTCCTCCTCCAACTCCTCCTCCAGCTGAGTAATCTTGGCCTCAAGTCGTCGCTTCTCATCTGTCAAGGCAGACCTGAAAAGAGTAAACCAAACATCTAAAATAAACCCTACTTTTCTTTTTTTTCTTTTCTTTTCTTTTTTTTTTTTTTTTTACATAAAACACAATCACCGTAATTCAACTCACTTTCCAGAGGAATTGCTCGCCAGTTCATCAGACAACTCATCTCTTTCTGCCTCTGCTTGTTTACGAGCTCTCTCAGCTGCAGCCAGTTCCTAAAATAAAATAAAACATTACAGTAATGGGAGGTATAAAATGGTAAATTATGGATAATTTGTTTAATTTAGGACTTACCTCCTGCAGTTGGATGAGCTCAGCCTCCAGACTCTTGGCCTTTTTCTCACTCTCTTTGGCCGTGGTCAGCACCTCCTCCCGAGCAGCACGGGCATCATCCAGCTCTCTCTGATAGTCTTTCATCTGACCCTAAAATCCACATCAGTACACATCATTTAAATATCTTTGTTTAGTCACATGCTTACGCACCCCTTCCCCTCCCTCACCTGGAGCTTGCGGAGCTGCTTGATGGCCTCTTCTCGTCCCTTGTTGGCAGTCTCGATCTGACTTTCCAGATCCTTCATGTCAGTCTCGAGCTTCTTTTTGGCGGCAGCTGCACTTGCTCTCTGTTTACGCTCATCCTCCAGCTCCGTCTCCAGCTCGCGCACCTGCCGTCATTAAATACATCACAGCTCGTTCCACTGACGGAGATGTACTAAAAATATTATAGTTTATTGTACAAATATACCACTGCAAAATCTGTTTTATAGATAATAAAACTAAATATTCTTTCTCAGTTTTGGAAGCATTGCACTCTCCTTTTACACCTAGTGAATGAAGTGTCTTGCCCAAGGACACAATGCCAATAAGGGTCCAAGCAGGGTTCAGATTGCCAACTTTTAGTTGGGTGGCGTTGTAACCTTTGACCCAAAACTCTACACAAAAAAAATGTATGGCATAGTAGTAGTGAATTGAAAAACACTTAATTAGGTTTTGCAATGGTCTCTTAGTATTATTTTGTCCTTGAGTGAAGTCACCTGTTTGACCAGTTGTCTCTTCTTCTCCTCTCCCATCTCGTCGCGTCCCTGGAGGTCCCTCTCGAACTGGGCCTTAAGCGCTTGCATGTTCACCTCCAGCCTGAGCTTAGCATCCTCTGCCGCCTGCAGCTCATCCTCCAACTCCTCCAGCTGAGTCTTCATCTCCTCCACCTGAGCCTCCAGACCACGCTTAGATTTCTCCAGCTCATGCACCTGGTTCAGAAGAAGAGATAGAAAAACATTAAGGTTAGGATTGCAGTACTTTCTGTCCATAAAAGGCTATTTGTCCTCTGTTTTGACCCATCCTTCAATGGCATTGGGCAATCTATCAGGAGCAGTGGGCGACTATCTTCAGATCTTGAGGTATGTTCATGGTCATGAGTACTTAGCTGGAGTTTTCTTTTTTAGACTGAGTTATGTCATGGCAGAAATATTCAGATATTAAAACACCTCAAAAACATTAAAAGAACGAAACAAAGAGGATTTACAAGTTGAAACAAAAGCACACAAAATGATAAAGTAATGTAAATGCAAAGACAATGTTGATGGATCTGCAAAGACTGTCAAAATAAATGTATCAAGAAGCCCACAGCAACTAAGAATTGTGCATTGTTCATTCCAAAGCTATTTAAAAAGAATATAAGAAACAAGTGCCTAAGAGAGCCTAAATTAAGGTTTTAAATTAAGCTCTTACATTCTTGCCCACGTCGTCCTTTGAGCTGATCAGATCCTCCATCTCCATCCTCAGAGCTTTGTTGACTCTCTCCAGCTCCTCGCGGGATTCCTGGGCCTCCTCCAGAGCCCGGCCCAGAGACAGGGCTTTGGTCTCCTTCTCTCGGGCCTCTGCCTCTGCACGGTCTCTCTCCTCTGCAAATTTACTGGAGATGCTCTTTTCTTCAGCAAGCATCTGAAAGTCAAAGTAATTTGATGAAATCAATGCATTCACATGTTGACATGATTCTATAGAGGAACACATTTTTAACATAGATACTATACATACATTTTGAATATTACTAACAATAGGCACACTTGATAACCTCATCTCACCTGATCAAATTTCTTCTGCTTCTTCTCAAGGTTGGACACAATCTGTCTCTGGTTGTCCAGGTCCATGAGGGTGTCCTCCAGCTCCTGCTGCAGTCTGTTTTTGGTCTTTTCCAGTTTGTCATAGGCTGAGGCCTTCTCTTCAAACTGAGTGTTAGCCGCCTCCAGGTCCCTCTGCAGACGCTTCTTTCCCTCCTCCAGGAGCTCAACATTACTGGACATTTCATCGAGCTTCTTCTTTGCATCTGATAACTGCACAAATAATGTTTATTGAATTTGTCTGTTTTCATGCAATACCATTTAACAGACACAAGTGAGGGCTGGCATTGCATTGACTATACTGACGGAAATAAGATGCAGATTTAATATTAATATTAATATTAATATTTAATATTATTTAAGTATTAAATTTTTATTTTGTGTAGATGACATACCTGGATGTTGAGTGTGGACACATGTCTCTCCACATTCCTCTTTGCCTCCATCTCCTCCTCCAGTTGCTCCTGTAAACTGTTTTTGTCGTCCTCCGACTGTCGTAACTTTGTTGAGAACTGAAGTTTCTGTCGTGTCTCTTCAGCTAGAAGCTCCTACAATATAGCACAAATCAATACAAATCAATACTAACTAAACATGAAAAAAATATAAGGTTTTTAACCTTATATTTTTTGGCAGTGGTGGATGTAGGACAGCTGAAGATGTTGAGGTCATCTTGGGAAGTGACAATTATAGATACGATTTGGAATAGGGGTGGCCAATATAACATAAAGGTCAAAATGTTATGATTCAGTACTTGCCCCTTTTTCTAACTGATATTGACAAATAAAATAAAAATAACAGCAAAAAAGCTTTAGTTAACTCTTAATAGCAATTTAAAGCTACTGAAAACATGACTTGACAACTTAGAAAATTGTGACTTCAGCTAAAAACCTGTCATCCTCCAATTTGGTATGAGGATTACTTAGAACATATGGTAGATGTTACTGTTATAAAGCTCGGAAGACCAGATAACTAGGGTATGAATGTCAGCAGAGGTTTTGAGCTGCCAGACAGGAGTTCGAAAGGAAGACCAAAGAGGAGATTTATGGATATAGAAAAAGATATGAGTTGGATGATTTCAGTATAGGGGTGAGATGGCAGTTACAAATGAAAACATTAAAATAAAAAAGGACTGTTTCAAATTTGAAGGAAATCAGCTGCCGGTACCTGTGTGTCTTGGAGTTGAGAGGAGAGACTGGTGACATCTTTGCTCAGTTTGATGTTCTTGCCTTCGGCTTCATTCAAAAGGTTGGTCACACTCTCCAGTTCAGCCTAAATCATAAAACATGCAAGATAATACCAGTTATATATCACCCAATCACATAATTACAAAATGCAATCTTTATACTTACCGTTGTTTTTGCACACCTGTCCGTCATCTCTGCTTTCTGTTTCTCACTGTCGCTGAAGCGTGACTGCAAATCTGCCACTTGGTTTTCGAGCTTCTTCCTTTTGTTCTCTCCGTCCTGTTTGGCCTGGGACAACGAACGCACCTCCATCGTCAACTCCGAAGTCTCTTTTTCCAAAGCCTGCTTAGCCTTCTCCAGGTTTGACTTGACCTTAACAAAGAGGAGACATAACATTATAGTTGTATCATGTGTATCACAAAGCTGCTTCAATTCTACTCTCTCGCATTGATCACAACATACAGTAAACACATAATAAATCAAAAACAGATCACTCTAAACAATGGAAATTATTAATACAGTTTCTACATACATTTCTTTCATTTTAGTAATGTATTCAGACACTTTTCAAGGCTTTTTACCATTGTCTGTTTACCATGCTTGCTTTGTTTCCTCATTCAGTGATGTTTTATATGACCTAACTAAAAGCGTTGCTGTTCCAAATGTGGTTATATTCACAATTCACCAGATGTGTTAAAATAAAGTCGTGACTTCATTCAATAAATCTTTAAATATGTTACATTATAATGTCTGCTGGCATTCTTAACTATAAACACAATGATATTTCCTGATAGCAGTCCTCACTCGTTTGGCCTGCTCCAGCTGGTCAGTCAGTTCCTCCACGGCCTGTGTGTGCTTCTGTCTCATCTCCTGGACCTGGGCCTCATGGGTCCGGTTCTCCTCCTCTATGGCTCTCTTCAGCAGAGTAACCTCTTGCTCACGCTTAGCTCTGATCACAAATATTGAACATAAAGTAAGTTATTTATTGGATACCAAAATGTGAAAATATAACATACAAACTTGAATGTTATATCTTTTGGAATATTTGTTTGAAAAGTTCAAAAGTTCAAAACGGAAACATAGTTCATACTGTATAATGCAAATTCTAGACATTCCAAAGAAACAGCAAGTTAATTAGTCAAAATTTTAGTAATTATAAATTTCCAAAATATCAGTTTCATCTTAATGAAAGCTAATAAAAAGAAGATACAAGATAAAGAAGATAATTTATTTCTTAAACACTGCAGCAAAGACACAAAAACAAAGCTTTAAAATATTCATTATTTAAAATTGCTTTATTCAAGTCCTTATGTTATGTAGTAACAACTACTGTATGTAAGTGTTTGAGGTTTAGAGATTGCTGTTAATCATACATACATACAGTGCAGATCATTAAAGTACTAAATAAACAGCTCATTAATTTTTCCTTCACACTGGTTTGTACTGACCTGAGCTCTTGCTGTGTAGCGGTGGTGTCCAGTGTGTCCTCCAGCTCAGACTTCAGCGCCTCTAGCTCCTCCCCCAGGTCTCTCTTGATCTTCTCAGCCTTGTTCCTGGCGGCCCTCTCTGAGTCCAGATCCTCCTGAAGGTCTGAGATGTGTCCCTCCAACTCACGGATCTTCTTCAGTGCGTTGTTCTTCTGGGCTGTCTCATCTTCCAGCCTGGTTTAAGATCGGCACATAAAAAATACATAAAAAATATGTTTAACAACTAAATCAAAAGTAAAATAAAGAGTAAATAAAAATAATGCATTTGTTTTTTCCAGATTATTCAAAATTGGCAGTACATTTTGTATATGTATATTGTTGCGGAGCCTTGTCCTTTTGATGTCAGCAAATAATGTGAACTATGATGTAACATTCTCCATTCATTCAAACTATGGCATATAATAAGTTGATATAAAATATGATACTGTAGACTCTACAGACTCTGGTGGTGGAACGTAGGGCTAGGCGATATGGTCAGCATTTTTACCATGATATAAAAGAGAAAATGCACTGCTCAACTTCATATCTTTTTCATTATTTATTCCAAATTTCATTTCATCCCCATATATATCAAGATATATAATCACCAATGATATTATATGGTCCACCTCTGTCTGTAACTTAACATTATCACACAGCATGGATATTAGACGGCATGTGGTCTTTACCGGGCCAAGGCATTCTGTAGCTCCTCCTCCTTTTTGGCAAGTTGTGCTTTGAGGTCTGCGATTTGAGCCTGGAGATCTGCTATCTGTTCCTGCATGTCATTAGACTCTGCCTCCAACTTCCTCTTGGCCTTGTCCAACTCCTGACGACTCTTCTCCTCCTTCTTCAAGCGAACTGAAAACATGCAACAGCACTTGTCACTATATGATCTAAATAATATGAATCTAACTATCTATCTAACTGTTTATTGGTGGTATTTTTTTTAACATAGTAATAGCTAATACCTTCCAGTTCAGAGATCATAGACTCATGTTTGTTTTTGAGTTTCGTGAGGTTCTTTGATTTTTCTTCCTCCTCTGCCAAGTTCGCACTGAAATCTGCAATCCTTTCTTCCATTAACTTTCTCTCCTAAAATATCAATATACAACAGTGAGACTACACAATTATGAAGTTTCAGATTGGCTTTACAGTATTACATCGGCACTTACCTTCAGCAGTTTGTTGTTCTGATCCTCCATTACTAAGATGTCGTCCTCAAGCTTTTTTATCTTTCCCTCACAGGTCACCTTTTCCAATTGTAGCTTTTGTCGTGCATCTTCTTCCTCTTCTAAATGCTCCTCTAATTCCTAAAAATAAATTTCAGTATACATTAATCACACAAAACATTATGGCCACTGACTGTTCTTATTTTTTTTCATAGCATCAGTTTTGGGATAATGGGTAGAGTGGTAGAGCATAAGATAGCAATTCAATCATTTGTTTTCAGTTGTTTGCAATGAATCAACAAAATCATGACACATAAATGCAGGAAAAGAAGAAAGTATTTTATCATAGTTTCACAATGTCGTTATTGTGCTTCCTATAGGGATATATATATATATATATATATATACACACACATATACATATATATATATATATATATGTGTGTCTCTGCTTGCAGTAAAGAAAAAAAATTTAGTAAATCAAAACTAAAAAAATAGTAGTATAGTAGTATATAGTATAAATACCTTTATAAATAGAGGGGTTTTTTTTACCTTTTTGTCTTTGCTACATAATTCTTATATACCTATTTTCTGGAGTATAAATCACACTGGAGTATAAGTCGCACCAGCCAGAAAATGAAGAAAAAACATATATTTCACATATAAATCGCATCTGAGCCAAACTATGAAAAATGTGACTTATATTCCGGAAAATACGGTGACAGATTTATGAAGACTTTTTATTTTATATTACACTTTTGGTCAGTAAATAAATCATAATCTAATGTAAAAATGCATTTCGGTTAGCTGCAAAATATTGTGCCGTGCTGAATTACCATGTATTTATTGGTTCTCATATCATCATATTGACCTGCATCTGTTGTTGCATCTTCTTCTTCTCCACAAGAAGTGATTGGGCCCGCTCCTCCTCTTCGTCGAGTCGTGCCTCCATCTCGTGCAGGATCTCCTCTAGTTCCTGTTTCTTTGCGGCCAAACGGACCCTCATCTCCTCTGCCTCGGCGTACAGCTCTGTCTCTGCCTGCAACTGCTCCTGTAATGCATTTCTCTCCTCCAGGACCTAAAATCATAGCATTTAGCAGGAATATTTAAAAAAAAAAACTTCCTGTCCAGAATCAAGCATTAACAAATTAGATATATAAAATTAAACAATAGAAAAAATCGCTTTTCCACAATCAAGGCACCTAAAGCGTTTTACCTCAAGGAACCTCTCACGCATTCACACACACATTCATACACCAGTGTACGCAGAGACTGGGGGCAAGGTGGGTTAAGTGTCTTGCCCAAGGACACAACAGCATTCATCTGTGTGTGCTGGAATTGCACCGCCAACCTGTGGGTCAGTGGACCACACTGCTCAACCAATGAAGTTTATGTCGAGAGCGGGATTCAAACTGCCAACCTTCACATCAGTGGACAAAATATTTGGTAATATGTAATAATAACTGCACCTTAATTAGCCTCAATAAAGCATGCACAAAGACTTAATTCGTAATGAACAAATAGTTTATTAAGAATGATTCCAGCTTAGTAACTACTTAATTAAATCATGAATCATTCTTTTTAAACTGTTTGGTCATTACAAGTCTAATTAAGGTGTAGAGAGCTACCAAATGTTTAGATACATTAAAAACTCACCACAACATAAACAGTACACAGATCAGACAGTTTCCAACCCGATGTAAATGTAAATGTTTTAGAAGTCTCCTTTAATAATCAGTGAACAAAAACAGTATTTACACTTTCTATTTCTTACCGCTGTGTGTTTCAGTGATATCTCCTTAAGCTCAATTTCAAACTTTGTTGCGACTTCTTTGGCTTTCTGCAGCTCCTCTTCTTTCAGGCTCATCTCTTCCTCCTGCCGGGTCACCTGCAGCAGGGGCTTAACCTGTGTGTCAAATACAAGCACATAATATTAATAATTGAAATACCAATGAATGAAGATGTATCTGTATTATAAAGTGTTGAATTTAGATAAGAATTGTTGACCAGACCTTTGTGAACAGCCTCCACCATTGCCAGTTCCTGAGTTTGAGGTAGGCGGCGCAGTTCCTCTGAATCACTTTCATGGCTGTGAGCTGCTGCTGTCTCTTTGCAAAAGCCCTTCACAAAATACATACAACTGATTCAAGTAAAATATAAATACTGTCTATTTACATTAACATACTTCATGCTTTTTTTAATTAAATGCACTGGTCTTTCTCTAGGTCTCCTGACAACTTCAAGACTCAAGATTAACTTTATTCACTCACAAGTAAAACATTTGTCTTGGTCTAATAAACCTTGTGCAACACAGCACATTATATAGACAGGTAACAACTCCTAAAACTACTACTATTGCACCTTTACTAACTCACTGTAGGATCATAAAGAATAAAACATATAGGTTAATGTGTGCCTTACTTTCTGGCTAGGAACCCTCTGGCCTGGGCTTGGAAGGCGATGATGATGACGGTGATCTTCAGGTCCCTCTCCTCCTCCAACTGCGCCAACACTCCGGTCCTGAAGAAGATCTTACTCTGTCCGATCCGGTACAGGTTTGGGTCCAAGTCCAGGTGCTTAATCTACACACAGATAATAAAAACAATAGTAAAAGAGACATCTGTATTTACTGGTATCACTGTATAAGAACTACACCTTAATTAAGCTTAATAAAGCCTGAACAGACTTGCAGTTTACTAGGAATGGTTCATTCAAAAAAAATAATTGTTCATTTTGAATTAAGTCTGTTTATGGCTAATAAAGGTGTAGTCATTGTAAGTATTTATTTTATAATAAATACATGATATATTTATATACCGTCATTATAATTTACCATAAGGCAGCAAGCTTGTTTCCCATCCATGAATCCTTTGGGAATGGCATTTGCAGCTAGGATCTCATATCTAAAAGTTGAGCAAGTATTATGTTAATATAAAAACATACATTTAAAAACAAACTTATAAAGTCCAGTTCAACTAACCTCTGACGGAATTCCTGGAACACAATACGGTTTGGAAATCCTTGTCGGCAAATTCTAATCCCCTCCAAAACACCATTACACCTGAGCTGCTCCAGGACGAGGTGGGCATCCAACTTCCCTGCCTGAACCAAACACAGCCATTTAGATATGAACAACTATTACTTTCTCACATCTCAGTGGTTTGTTTAGAGATATCTTGGTTTTACCCTCTTCTCGTGGTTGGGTATGATGCATCGGACAAAGTTGGGTTGTGTGTTGTGCAGAGTGGTCATGAGTTTAGCCAGAGACTCTTTGTAAAGCTGCCCCACGGTTCGAAACATGCCCTTTTTCGTCTTTGAGGCGCTGGGCATTGAACTGTCAGTCATCTTGGCAATCGTGTCCAGACCAACCACTCTATCGGCTGAAATTCACAACGCAATGAGTTATTAAATCAACACTTGGATCAACTTATTAATAATTGGTGCTATGTAGGATATGCATATTCAAGGGCTGATTTAAAATCTTACTGTCTTTCCACAGTTCCTGAACAAATTGGCTTGAGGAGTTGCTGAGAAGAGCTGTCACATTGTCATTCAAGGGGTCCATGTTTTTAGTCAGCCAGGCCGTAGCATTATAGTCCACCTAAAAACATAAAATAACAAAATTCATGAGTATGAAAAATTAAATATTATATGCATGATTTGTTTGGGTACATCAATACTTACTCTACCAGCGTAATGGAAAAGTGAGAACTCTGTCTTGTCCTTGAGCTGTTTGGGTTTGGAAAATTTGACATGGTTTTCTTGTGTTTTTATGAGCTTCTCCACAAAGGACACATCCGTAGCTTTGGGGAACCAGCACTCCTCATCCAACAGGGCCAAGATGCCAGGAGGGTTGTTCTGCACAAAATCAAAACAATAATTTAAATAACTTTTCTACTGCATTTGTGTTATACATAGACTCTTATAAACAACATAATACTGTTAGGTTGATAAAACAACATATACTTGTGGGGTGTATTTCTGCACTGTGTTTCATTTTACGATCTATTGGTGCGATACATGAATCTCAACCAAGACATTTAAAGGCACTTTTTTGCCTTCAAAATAGATTTAAAAACTCTAATCTGATTATTATTATTATTGGAAACAACAACCGCTTATACCAGTGACATGTTATTGCTTTGCCTGAAATGTTCCACAGTATGACATTACAACTTAAAAACAAAAAATCTATATATTCAATTTTGTCAACATTGGCCACCCCCTCAGAAGCTCATTTCCTTACTGGTCTCTCGATGAGCTCGATGCAGGGCTGCAGATCCAAACCAAAGTCAATGAAGTTCCACTCTATTCCCTCACGCTGGTACTCCTCCTGCTCCAGGATGAACATGGTGTGGTTGAAAAGCTGCTGCAGCTTCTCATTGGTGTAGTTGATGCAGAGCTGCTCAAATGAGTTGTCCTGAAACAGAAAGAAATGTAACAATTATAACACGTAGGGACAAAATATTTCACTGTAGTCGTCCATGAATACAAAGCAATAAACATCTGAATAACAATCGCATAAACCAAAATCTTGGAATAAGTAAAAGTGTAGTAGGGTGCCAATAAACAGATGTACAAAACCCCAACTTTTTACAAAGAATCCAAACAAAAACAAAGAAACTACTAAATGAAAATAAGAATATGTACTATGTAAATTTAAGTTATGGCACCTTTTTGAACATTTGAAAATAGTAAAGAAAGAATCATGTATTATTTATGTGTCTGTACCTCAAAGATCTCAAATCCTGCAATATCTAGGATTCCCAGGAAGGAGGCCCCCTGACGTTTGGTTTTATCCAGGGCCTTGTTGACTCTGGACAGGATCCAGCGGAAAAGACGCTCGTAGATTGCTTTAGCCAAGGCCTCAATCGCAAAGTCAGCCTGGAAGAGAAGACAGCACAGAAATAGTGAGTAAAAGGGAGTGTCTACAAACAGATAGGGATATACACTATGAAACTCATTTTTTATGGGATCATCACTTTATTAACCTCATAGAACGGTATTTATTACAATACTGAGGGAGGTTCACTGTATTGTACAAATAATAAAACTCAATCTCCAGCTTCATATCTCTTCTTAACTCTTCTTCTTTTCTTGGACTACTTAAATGTATTCTACAACAGTAATATGGTTCTGGTTATAGTTCCCAGTAAAATGAATTTTATGCCCAGGGTCATATAATTTAAAAATAATGTAAGACTCCAAGCTCATATAAACTTCACTAACTGCGTTTCACTCAAAATGCACGTATTTCCAAAATTTGCATTAGAAAAGCACGTAACAAATGCGACTTTATCCCCGTTTCCATCAAAGCGATCAAGCGCATAACGGGGTGTTGGTTACCTGGTAACAGGAACTGCCTGTCTGCTCTGCATTAGCCGTTTGCTGGACACATTTCTGTCATGTCCAAAACTTTGCATATTGTTTAAACTGTAATAATGCTATAGACATGTTTTACTACAAAGCTAAAGCCTGCTGCAGTCTTTGTCAAACTACTGCATTGAGGTTGAAAAAGAATGACCACTGAAGTCCCACTAGTTGTCCATAATGCTGGACAACTATAAACTTTCCCCAAGTTACTCTAGTAATGAAGATTAGACAGAGCTCTGGGCAGGTTATTACGGCCAACATCTTTTGTTTTTAGCTTGTGCAGCGATGTTAGTTTAGCTGTGCTTCTCTGGAGGATTTTGGCCAACAACCACCAGCATCATGGGATTATTCTGGCTTTGTCCATCACCGTTTCCACCTTCCAAAATGTGCTTTAACTGTTTTGCACTTAAAATTAAAATCCAACTGAAGCGAGCAAATAAACATTTATGTGAATTAAGGATTCTAAATGCATATTTGGAGTTTCCACCACCCGTTTCTGCTGCGCATCTTCAAATAAGGTGATGGAAATGCAAATACTGTGAGGATCGTGGTGTTACCTGCTCTTTGGTCTGGGCCTTCTGCACCACCTCTCGTCCCACTTTGATCCGAGGAGTGAGAATTGCTCGAGTGAAGTCGGTCACGTTGATGCCTTGCAAGTGACACACCTTTTGGGCCGCTATGGAGACAAGGTTAGGTTAAACTTGTCATAAGCTTTCAATCAAAATAACTTATGATGATTTAATAGTATCTATTTGTATTTTACCTGTGTTGTCTGGCATTGTGGCCTGCTCCTGGTTCCTCTCTTTATTGAATTTAATGTTTCCCAGCTGCATGACTGTGGAGCACACCTTCAGGATGTCTGAAACAAAGAAATACAAAGAAAGGCTAGGAATACATAAAACAAAAGGTAAATGATGGGGCTTGGCAATTATGTAGAAATATCTATATGTGATTTTTTTATGTTTTAACAGAAGGATTATGCTCAGAGTGCACCTTTTAAACATGTAAAAGAGCATTAACATTTGAGAGACTGAAATATGCTAAACTAAAAAAAGAATCCCATACCTTTCTGAAAATGTTTGTAGACTAAAGGGTAAGCAGGTTTTAGACACAATAAAAATTGATATTTTGCAGTCTTAGCCATTTGCTAATTGTGTCCATTCAATCTGCAGTTTCGATATGATCACAAGTAATTTTGAAGCGTTACGTTCTTTAATGTAGAACTAAACTTAATCCAATTCTTTATATCAACTACCTTTTTAATGTCACTCTACAGTGTGTTACCAAGTCTCTCCTCGTCTGTGAAGCCCATGATCTCCATGGCCTCCATTGTTTCGTCGTACATCTCGTCGTCCTGCTGTCCTGGGATCTGCACGTGTCCCGCACTCAGGAACCGGTAGTTACTAAAAGACTCCAAAAGAAGCTCCTCTGAAAATATAACACACAAAATTACAACAGAAAAAAGGCATTAAATATGATGCAGCGACTATGATGAAATCTAAGGAGTTGATATCGCTGTTGATATTCTATTTTTGTGAAATTGTCAAAGTCAGTTAATAAATGTGTTAAATTTGTGGTGTGACTGAACAAATATAGCAGGAAAAATAAAACTGATTTTGTTCAACATTCAGGGTTTTTCTTTTTGGACATTTATGATAAAATATAAATATATAAATAAAGTCAGCACAAAGAATACTGGCTCCATCTCAGCGAGTGATAATGAAAGCAATTAATGCATAGTATGTGAGTAGTCTTACCCCTGTGTTTTTCCTTAGCACCAGCAATCATGTAGTAAAAGATATGGAAAGCTCTCTCAGTTTTTGCCTGTCTGATACAACGAGACTTTTCCAGCAGGTCTGCAGGCATTCAGGAGTTAAAGAAAATGCCAATAAATGTATATACCAATTTGTCCAGTTTAGCTGAAACAAACATGTCACTCATCACAAGGTAAATTTTCAGATTTTGGTCACACAAAAATTCACAAAGGATACAGGTCTCTATATTGGCTCCAACAATGTAGCCAGTCACATCAAAGTTAATACGGATAAATTTACCCTGCAAAAAATCAAAAAATCAAAACAAAAAATCAAAAACATGCTAAGAAATATTTGCAAATCATATTTTTGTGTTCAGTATTACAACAGGAAACTTACGAATCTTGAAGAGTTGTCGTTTTTGATGGTCTTCGCATTTCCAAAGGCTTCAAGAATAGGGTTAGCCTGCAGAAGCTGTTTCTCCAGCTCCCCCTAGTGGCAACAGTGAGCAAGCAAGATCATAGTTGAAAAATTCTGATGATGGGTTAAAGCAGAACAACTTGGCAGAAGCCTTTCCAAGATTCAAATTACATAAGGTATAAAGGCATCATACCTGTTTTTTCATTCAACTTAAACTATAAGACTTTTGACTGTGTATCATATTATCACCATCAAAACAAGGTTAAGCATACTGCAGTTACATTGGTGCACTACTCCTTTCACTTTGAGTTGAGCTAATCCATTTGATCAAAGCAGTCAGGGTCAGGTACAGGACATCGCAACATCTCAAATCTCCTGTACCTCAAATACTTTGGACTCAGCAGTTCAAGGAATAAAGCAAAGTAGATAATAATATAGTTTATTTTCTATCATGTTTTCTTATGAGAAGAAAGAAATAGACAGAGAGGTACAGACCAACAGATGAAGGCAGATCAGAGTTGGCAAAGCAGAGTGAAGAGTTGTCTTGGTTGAAAGAGGAATTATGACTAGAATCCATGAAAAAACTCAAAAGACAAAAGAGTAGAGTTATTACTTAAGGAATTTCAGTGCCTATTTTGAAACTGCACTTCACAATCACAATTTATGATTACATTACATGAATATCCATACATGTAACCTAGCCACACTCAATGGGGGTATGCAGTATGATGTATTTTAGCACGTCTGTGAGCACACGGCAATAGGTTGGGTTTGCATGACGTCACAACATTTTAACTGCTCGTATCTTAGTTTGGACCTGATTTATGGTTAATATGTCTGTAATTACAGGCCTGTCCAAACAAATTGGTTAAACATCTTCTTTGTCAACATAATCAAATGAAGGTGAAATTCTAGCTCCAAAAAGTGGTGCTATTATTCATAATCATGAAATTCTTATCAGTTGAAAGGATTTTAAGCCATAACCTATGGCAAATATGTGGACCCAATCCCTATCAAAAAAAATGCTGATATTTCTTTCAAAAGTGTGAATTACCCATAGAGATGGATAGGTCCCTGCCCTCCATCTAAAATTATGACATCATATCCTTGAATTCCTGAACTCAACCCATACTTAAAATGGATGTCTGTGGAATGACCAGAAATAACACCATATTAAAACTAAGAGAGGATTGTTTGAGAATGATTCATCCCTATCCTAGGAAAAATATATTTAGTTGTCCACATTACAGCATAATAATGTCCATTACACATGAGAGTTTCAAATATAGTCTTTAAGTTAAGTAAAGAGGAACAGATGAGGTCAGTGATTTTTGATGTTTTTCAGAAAGGAGTTGTTTCATGCTCACACTGTGCATTGATCTGTGAAGAACACTTTCACTGTCAAAGAGGCCCCCGTCCTGCTGTGCCCCTGCCCACCCATCCCGCCTCGACTGGCAGTGGAAGTGTGTCAGGAAAACCAAAGTTCAGGACTAGGCCAGACGACATCGGGCGTCCTAACTGAGGCCCTCTCTCGCTCCGTAATGTGTTTGATAACAAGCATGCAGTCGAAATCAAAACTACAGTGGTGTCAGATATCAAGATGACTATTTTCTATGGAGCTCCAGGTAACCCAATATGTGTAAAAACTACTGTCTTCATGCACTTTTTGAACCTAGAGAGAGACACACGTAAGCACCACACAACACACACGCCAGGCCTTTACTCACGTAGGCAAACTGTGATCCTGATTGTTGCTATTTGGAGGAAATGGCGATATACAGCGTTAAACTTTAGGGCACTTTTTTCCTGCATATATTGATCACCTCCTTCGTAAGAGCGAGGAAAGTGCTTGATTATGTTTTTCAGAAACTTACCGCACTGCTGTCCTTCTTGCCTTTGTGTGAAGACGCCACCACAGCCAGATACTGGATCACTTTCTTGGTGTTTTCAGTTTTACCAGCACCAGACTCTCCACTGAGAAAGAAGGCATTTTAAATGGGGGGTTGATTCCTGTTTTTGTTACCTAACCTACTAATGTCCAGATGACTACCTTTGAAACCTTTTCTACCAACTTAACACCACTTCATGGGTACAACTGTATTAGGTATATTAGCTTTAATGCTTGGCAAGCGCTACAACCGAAACATGCACAAAATAAGGACATGAACATGAAAAAATGCATGGCTGATTTATTTTTCAGGGTTGCCATAATGGACTTGATCATTGGGGCAAAAAATTAATGACTCCTCCTCATCCCTGCTCTGTAACATCCAGTGCCATTACATCATTCATGATATTTTTCCATCCAAGCAACAGTTCCAATGTTGATCAGACAAACAAATCTAACTGAACACATCCGTCCTGCACAGTTCAGACACAGGCCATAAAAGGCACGGGATGGTCTCCCTTTTGGATGCTTTAGGGCTCAAACAAATGTCCTGCGCTGGAGACAATAGATGAAATTTACACTGCTACTGTAAGCAGACCACACATTCAGACCCTGACTGTAGGTAAGACTGTAGCGTCCCGATGCTACAAAATGAAATAAAAGTACATATTAAACAACTGTTAGCTGTTTGCCCCTAAAATCCTGATGGACATTGTGCAGATTTTGTTGATGGTATTTTCTGGTAAGGAATGGTGCCGTTTTCAATGTATCTGTTAGATGATCCCACAAAAAAATACAAAAATGCCTTAGTAATCCTATATTTCCACCTTTTATTAATCTGTCTAGTTGCCAGCTTGGCTTTCACTTTTTACATCTATGCCACATTAAATGCATATCAAATGTATGAATGTATTCAAACAGCATGTGTAATAAGAATAATGAGTAAGTACTGTGTAAGCATGTTTTATTAATATTTGTAAACTACTTGTAACAAGTTGCATTTACCCAACAAAACACCCTGTCAACTGGGTAAAGATATTGCAAATCTGTTTTGCTTAAATGCAGTGCTCAACTCAGGACCCAGTCAAACCTTTTACTTTAGAATATAGGTCAGTTCCCATGTCAATTTACCATATTATTAGTCCTAAAATGGTGTAAAGAAGAACAACATATTTGAGCAGACAGCGACAGCCCCCTCCCTCTCTCATAAACACATACACACACACACACACAGTAGCTCATACATGACATTCCATGTTCTGCTCAAACGTTTCTGCCTTATAAGGCTCCAGCTGAAGCTCAGACCAAATTTCAACTCTCACCCAAAATTAAACAATGACTTTTTCATGACTAAAATTACTCCGATCATTTATCAAACTACTGCTGCTGCAGAATCTGACCAATGTGAACTTTTTCCATTGAGGAAAAACTAACATTGAATGTAGGGGTTTAAAATGATCAAAACATTTGGCCTAGTCCTAGCAGGAGCTCAGTTAATCTTTCAGAAATACTCGCACATCAAGGGCCACTATGCATTTCCTTAATGCTACTTCCTGTTTACTGTAAGTTACAATTATAATGGCATCATGCACATAACATTATTGTTGCATGATAATTAGTCTCTGCATTGGCAGCTACAGATCTTAATATGCAAATCAGAAAGAGTTATCACTTTATCTTTCGTGCATGACTTCATGAATGGAGTGTCCAGTATTGCAACATCCATATGCACTGAGCAAGGTTTGAACCAATAACCCTTTAGTTAGTGAGCGAGCATTCAACCCACACTGCTTCTGTCCTCATGTGAATCAACACGAAGACATCTGTCCCTAGATGTTTCATGTCTGAACCATAATTCTCAATAATCTGTTCAAAGTAAATAAACAAACAACATGGAGTGCAAACATTTGGGAGGCTTATCTGGTTTTCACATCAGGATGTAGGGCCAACTTCCTGACCTGGGTCTGAGAGGGCCAAAGCCTTAGTCCACTGGGATCATGGCCAAGTCCTCCATTATATTTAGATTAATGCTAAAATACAGTAAGGTCAATGTAAAACTTTCTTTACCATTTGTTCAAAGTGTTCAGTGTGTATCAGTTATAGTTCTGATTTTACATCTTACATTATAGTATTAAAAACTGGCTAATGGTTCAGCGTTTACAAAATGTTACGTAACTTGCACATTAAGCCAGACAGAGTTGATTACACAATGAAAAAAAAGATAGGAAGGCCCCATTACTTACGTGCAAAGGATGGACTGGTCTTCACGATCTGTAAAAGACATTCAAATTTGTTAGTATTTATAAACATTAAATGACAGATTACATAACTATACACAACTATTCTATTCAGAGTCACACTATGTAGACTACAGTACTGAACTTTTCAATTTCCATGGAGCCTGTGACACCACTAGGACAAGTGACAGCCATGTTGAAAAGCCATGTTTTACCAGATATTTTGGAGCAATAAATGCACCTGTAATTGAATAAATGCAAAATGAATAAGTTGAATGCCCTACTGAGGACCCTCCACCAGAAAAGTTACACAGTGCATCTTTTAAGTTTAATCTGAATTCATATGAAGTTGTTGATTTGCTGTTTAAGAAATATGTCCTTCCCGCCGATGCTTTAAAATCCGATTTAAATGTCTCTAGTAGTGATTAAGTACCCCCTGGGAGAACATGCTGAGTCCATGTAAGGCCATTTGGTTAAATATATCCTTAAATTCAATAGTCCCCTTCGTCAAGTAAGAGGGGCCACAAAGATAACATTGTTCAAAGTTTAATTAAAATATATCACATTACCCCAGACCTGTGCTGCTCAGATAATCCAGTGTGGGAACTCAAGAGTGGCAGTTTTTTTCTCTGCCTTTAGAAGGTTTAAGATTGTTTAAGTAACTGTGTAAAAAAGTTTTCACTTAAGAGTGCAATGCCTAACGATAATACATACATTTTGAGATTTTTCCTATTCTTTTTCCTTATAACTGTATATAAAGTGACATAGAAGGGTTGTTTAATTCTTACTGAACTTAAATGTCAGAAAATGTCAAGACTGTTTTTACAGTTGTGAGAAGACCCCAGTGCCTTGGCTGATGAATTAGCTGTTAAGCACTTTTTCAAAGTTCAATAAACCCTCATTTTATTGCAACTTCTTTCCTTCTCTATAATTCCTAATTGAGGGAGCAGAAAACCAGATGTGAATGTGTGGGTAAATAGTTGTTAATATCCAAAAACAACATTGTTACAGACAGTATAACTCAAACATCTTTTACGACATCATAATCCCAAAAGTGCAAATGGGCTCGACTGTGAAATACTAAAATGTTACAACAAATCATTCTGGGACTTGGTTTTATTTTTCCTAAACAGCTGGACTTAAGCCAAAACAACAGGAAGAAAGTTAGAGGGAGCTGTGGGTGTTGTTCACCACTTCCTCACGAATTCTTCAGTTTTAAATTAACATCTTGTATCAATATCTGTCATACTACTAACTGTATGACAAGTATATTACAACCACAGTGTGCAGAGCTGGTTTGGTACCAGTACAAAGAGGACGTACAGTAGATTTGATCATGTATTTGGCAAAGACTTCCAAACAAATTTCTACTGAGTTGTCTCTGTTGTTATGCACATACCTGTGCTGCTATCTACTTTTAAAAATAAAATCCAACCACATTGCATAATAAATTGGCGGTTCACATTTGATCAAAAATCAGGTAGAGTCTGGAGTCAGCCATGCATATTCACAAACTAACTATGAAGTCACAGCTGTATCCCTTCTCTATCAAAACCTTAAGTGAAGCTCGTTTATACATACACACAGCCTGTCTCCATCCTGTAAACAAAACAATACTGTGTGTGTGCTAAGAAAGCCTAAATGTATACACAGAGAAACATAGTTACATTTGTTGGGCTTATGTTGGGTTTAAAGTACTTACACTGACACACAACATCCTGGCTATCCTCTGCAGTAATATATGTACAATTTCAGACTGATGTAATGGTTATGTAAGGGAATGCCCTCCAGTGCAGTAGGTTACAAGAATGCTAATAAGAACCAGAGTGTTTGTATTAGGAGATATGGACTGCATATTTGCACATGCACATTTTTAGGATATATAAATGTATAGGACACAGTGTAAGAATGGTTTTATAATCATGAATAAGAAAAACAACAACTGTGTCATTTTTACTTTCTAAACTAAGCTGAACATTTTCACAACAAGTTCAATGTTTTCTCTTTCACTTAAGTCATTGTACATTTTTGTCCTGAGAACTTTTTTCCTGAGAATAGGGGCCGGCTGATATAGATTTAGTTTTACATGTATTGACTAGTCACAATTTTCCAGTCTTAATTACACAAACATGTTAAGACTTTGATATGTGTCATTTAACACAATAAGTTGTCAAATTTCTCCAAAGTCTGAACTCTGCTCCAAACCACATGTTTCTGTCCATTCTACTGTCAGTAAAGCTATGAGGACTATTTGACTGAGCATATAGTGAAGCATTTGGAGACAGGAAATGTTTGATTGCCCTCCGCCCATCTCTCCATCCAGATGTGGCCTCCTCTGGGAGCACATCGTCACGTCAGCAGGGGGCCGGGTGGGCAAGCCCCCTGGACACAGAGGAGACACTGCACTGGGTGGGAAACAAGCTGCTCTGAAACTGCAGCACTAAGGAGGGGTTTCTCAAAAATAATTTAGGACAAAGTCTGGCAAATGCACAATCAGCTATATAAGACAATGACTCTCAAATGAGCTAGAATAACTATGAAGAAAGTGCACTTAAAAGAACAGTGTTTCTCAAACTGAAGTATGAGTACCAACTGAGGCACGCTCGGTCCTCTGCATGTCTATTTTTGTTTACTTCAGAGTCAGTTTCATTCATCTTTTAGTCCTCCTTTGTGTTAGCCATTATTTAGAACTAGGGTTAAGTCCTGATTTAGTCATAGGTTATATATCTTGTTTAGTCTCATTATAGATCTGATGAAGGAAAATAAAAAAAAAAAAAAACAGGAGAAAGAGGGCATTGAACTTATCTACCTTGCATTTGTTTAGGCTTTTTTATTGCAAAAACTTAAAAACTGGACTTGACTCTGTATAGTTCTAACCTGTAACCTGGCCTGGTAGCGTCACCTGTTTGTCTCCATGGAAACAGACAAGATTAATGCCCTACTGAGGAACATTTCCGGTAAAAGAATAACATCTCCAGGGAGACAATCCGGTGGCAGACCCTCAACTAGAAAAGCTACATAGTGCCATCATAAATGCAGTTGCAGTGATTTGAGTGTTGGTGTGAAGAATACCTTGCATCATGTTCCTGTAGGCGTTGTCAGTGATGGAGTAAATGTGAGGAGGCACTTCATGTCGTTTTTTCCCTTTGTACATGTCGATGATCTTCTCTGAGTAAATGGGCAGCATTTTGTACGGGTTCACCACCACACAGAACAGACCCGAGTATGTCTGAAAGAAAGATTTCAAAATTGACTAAAACATACGAGACCAATTGGCTCAATTTAAACATTTTTATTAGATTCCCCATTAACTGCCTATGACATTAACAAGTGAATGATCTACCTCTGACCCAACTGGAATAAGCTCAAATAAAAAGAGCTTAAATATGTAACATGAACATTGATACATTGTTTTAAGGTCAAGTTATGTGTGACACAATGAATAATGCAACAGCTATGTTCTTATTACTATGCATTACTCACTCTATTTTCTTATTATGTCGACAGGCCGCTGTAAAACACCTGGCCAGAGATGACAACATTCAAGGACCACTTCCAAACTGTACTCTACACTTATTTTTAACCTGACACTAATGTAACATGTTTTTATTACAAGTGAGGAAATGACTCCACACTTGACCCTAATTCAGTATGTGGTATTATTATTACAAATACCGGTACATAAGTTTAGGATAGTCCCTAATGAATTAATGTAATATGTACAAGACTATTTACTGATCACTGATGAAAGTAATTGTCTTATATAGTTTAAACAATACCAGCATTTAAAGGTGCACTATGTAACTTTTCTGATGGAGAGTCCACCTGACGTTATTGCTTTCCACAGTATGTCCATAAACTTATCTATCTTGCATGTTTTCAGCTACAGGTGTTTTTATTGCTCAGAAATCCTTTGAAAAGCAAGCATTTTACTGTCAGTGGGGTTGCCTCTCCACAGATCTGACCTGTAATTTGGCCTGGTGTTACCTGTGTGCCTCCACGAAGATAGATAAGTTTAATTCCATACTGTGGAACACTCTAGGAAAGCAATGACGTCTCCATGCAGACAAGCAGGTATTGGACCCTCCACAAGAAAAGGTATGTTATGTCCTTCAAAAAATTGTCCTGTAAGTTTTATCTGACAGGACAGTAATGCATCAATAGTATAGTATTGATGTACTGAAAAAGCTGGATTGGTGCATCTCAAACATTATCTGATATTTACATATAAGATTCTCAATTTTAGTTATGCATAAACTTGTATAGTGACACATCAGGGTAATAATACTTGTACTATAGTTTGTACTCACATAGATGAGTCCAGAGAAGTAGCGCTCCCTGAGGTTGTGCAGCACTGAGGCTTCGTTCAGACAGGTGAGCTCGGCCATGTCCTCCACTTTGCTGAATTTGGGCGGGTTCATCTTCTGTATGTCGTCCTTGTTCACTGTCACCTTTTTGCCATTATCGGCCAGCTCCACCAGCACCTCATCACCGCGCTCCTCTTTGATGCTCGCCGCCTCGAAACCGTGCTTCTCCGATGGCACCCAGACCAGTTTCTTAGCCGCCCAGTCCGCCTGCGCCATGGGATTGTTCAACATGTCTTTGTCCACAAAGAGGAACTTCTCGTCCTCGGTTGGGGCCTTCTTGGACATGTTGGATTTGGGTGGAGGGCCAGCTGTAAAAGGGACAGAATAATGAAACAATATTGTGCAAACGTTTCAGTGATATACCGTTGTTTATGTGATACCTGTTTAAGAATATAAGGTCAGTTGATTTTATACATGCAACAGAAACCTTTAGATGCAAATGAAGTTATTCCATATATAGTCATCTATAGTAATAGGTAAACTTAAATGTAAAGTGTTTTGTATCAGGCTGTTTACGTAACATTAACTTTATCATTTAGAAAGCTGGTTACATAATACAGCAAAATTGTTTCTTAAAAATGAAGATAAAATAATAAAATTTCATATCATGACATTTGTAATCTCGATCCCTGTAAATATCCACCATTTTGAGACTTATTGACTATAAATTACTTTCTTTACAAGCCATACTAACTTGAATAGAAAAAGCATTTATCCCTGACCCTCAACTAGAGAATCCTGTTTTTTATGCTTCAAATATTTTTTGTAGCTTAATACAGGCTCTGCAAGGCATATAGGCTTATTTTTTGTGTTAATACAACAGGAAGTGACAATGACAAAATACTAGCATTGGCCTTATGTTATTGGGGAGGGGATTGTTATATTGTCAAATAAACACTACAAAGACATAGCCCCTCAGATATTGTTTTGGCTGTACCTTGTAGAGTTAACATGTTTGATCCTTTGGGGATTTCACGCTCCTTCTCACAGGCCTCCACCCTCAAACTACATTTTCACACACTCCACAAGAGACACATAAACCCCCCTTGATTTAGACACAAAAATGAAGGATGAGAATGCATTTGTTTTATTCAATAACAGTAAACCATCTATATTGCTTGTCTAAGATGTGTCCACTAATGCTGACAACCTAGTCTATAGTAATTTAATCATTATGTAATACAATAATTGACAACATCTTTTTTTTCATGTCTGCCTCTCCCCTCCCTGTCTCTCCCTCTAAGAGTCTCGTGCTGCGATGACCATATATGGGCTCCTTCTCTGTAGCAGCGCTCTTTTCATCGGACCTAAACAGCACGGCAAGTCCAGTCCCAAACAAAGGCCTTATAGGGAATAGTATGTCTCTGACTGCTCTGCCGTTTACTTCAAAATGATAACAGCAAAGCACAGAGACTGAGGGGGGCCTGGTTGCAGCTTGCACACTGTAGTTTACATGGGATACTGATAAATGCATCTATGTGTATGGATCACAAACTGGTTGGTATGATAATTAGGTTGACAAAAGCTTTCAAAAAGTTGTAATCTGGATTTAACATTATTTTTCTATTAATGTACAGATGTTTTGCTTGAGTTAGTGTTAAGTAATGCAATTTTCTATGTGTATGGGTCATAAACAACATTGGGGGATGTTCAAACTAGATCTTGGTAGGTAGAGGATATAACATTTAAAAATAAATTAACACAGCCTCATAAAAAAAGCTCTAACACGACTTTATAAAAATCAACCACTTCCCCTTTGCCAATGCAATCAACCTACAGTGCAATGTAGGTTTTTTTTTGTTGTATTGATGTGCAGATTTACACTCTTTAGACTCATGAACTGATTTCATTGGTGTCACAAGATCATCAGATCATTTAACTACTGGATGTAAGGCTGGCCAGTGATCATATTGACTGATCATTATCAGATTAATCAATTCACTTAACACCTAAAAAAGTCATTTTTTAAAATTATTGCTCCAAAGTCTGAACTCTGCTCCACAC
>KN477779.1:9894-21064 GCA_000787095.1 Periophthalmodon schlosseri
TGTCAGTTACAGATTAAGACTATACTTTTGTCACTTCAGTATGTGGTATTTACAAAACTGTTGCTACTATCACCAGTGGTTCTAAAAATATATCAATATCAGTAGTGGTGGTGGATTTCTGGAAAAGACTGAATAAAAGTAATATTGAATGTATATCTGTCTCTGTGACTAATGGGCTAAGAGTGTACTCCTCACCCTAAGGCCCATAGTAACTTGGACCTGCCCAGTGTTCAGGAACCCAAACAGAAACAGAAGAAGTTAAATAAATGAATTTGATCATTTTTTTATATAAGGATTTTTACTTTAGTTTAAATTAAAGTCCAGATTAAGGGATTGGTTACATTTGAATTTTGTCCTTTATTCCTGCACTAGAAATGGTTTATTTTTAAATTTGTAGTAATAGTATTACAATGTTATGGCTAACAGGTTACATTTGAACATATTGTTATATGCCTTACTCTTCTGGACACTCTTAACCCAATGTTTTGGTTCCCTCGACACACCCTAATCTCAACTTGTTGTCTTCATCTCTTGCCCTGAACTTTGAATGACATTTCCAATTGGCTTTAATGCTGTGTACAATGCTACTTAGGGCTATCGCCTCTCAGCTCACAGTATATTCACCGTTCCTTTTATTGTATGCCATTACAATACATTGAGTGGAGAAGGATTACTAATATTGCTAATTGTAGCAACAAAACCCACTTCTCACACGCATAAGAGCTCAGACAAGAGAGCATTTGCAAGATGGAGTTCTACATGTTTTTTCAATGACTATTCAGTATGACAAAGTATAATACACATCAGTACATAGACTAGTAAGATACATTCTAAAATATTAAGATTAGTGTATTTTCAATTCTGTTACAGGAAATGTAGTAAGAAGGAGAGTGATTAAGTAAATAAATAAAAGGACAAAAATAGGTTACCAAATAGGTTACAAAAACTCAAGTGGCATTGCATGTATTGTAGGTCCATATAGATATAATCAGTGCAACTGTCTTTCCTGAAACAACGTTTATTTTCAAGGTTTGGGACTTGCACACAGCTACATAATCTTTTGACCCAATGGAGATCACATAAACTTATAATTATATGCTTATTGTACAAAATTGTTATACATCTAACAAGCTGTCGTAATGCAATATGCAGCCATTACACTTGTACCTATATGCATAACTGCTCAGACCTTTATGGATAAAAGCATTCAACATTCAATACACAATAACAGGAGTAAACCAGACTACAAAATTACAGAACAGACAGACTACAAAAAAACTATTCCACCACAGCCATTAAGTAATGCTTGAAAATATTGACCTTCAACTTCACCTAAATCAAGCAACTGTATGTCAATAAATTGCCCTGAGTGCAGCTGTGTGTACCAACCTGTCTGCTCTGGGATGGCTCTATAACTGTAAGGAAGAAAACTCAAAGGATGAGGCAGGCTTTCATTCATTCAGTTCAGTACAGCTTACTCTTGGAAATGATTTAAACTAAAAGGACTACTTGCTACTGGTGCACAATTATAAATGAGTATTTATTTACAAGATGATTTTAATATATATATATATAAGTGTGCATATGGTTTGGCAGCTAATGGAAGCTAATGAGTTTCCCCTCATTATTTCATTATTACAAGTCCTTGTTTCTGTCCATCGTGCAAATAGTTAGTACAGTAGACGTAACATTTCTGGAGCCAGAAAGCCATGTCAAGACGGCAAGGCCAGAAAAATGCTTTATACAACAACTTTAAGGAACTATTCTATTCTATCCTCAGCAATAAATATTTTGGTGTAGATAGACTTGTTAAAGTTCTAAGCCTGAATAAATATAGACAGGATATTAATAATATTCACCTGTTTTAAACTGATAAGAATGACATCTGTTTGCCAACTGACCATTTTGTTTTTGTAAACAATGTAGCTTACATCAAAAGCTCCACAAGACAATACAGGAATTAGCATGAGCTTCTTCTATCCAACAATATGAATAATTGACATGGTTTTGACAATCCACCATATGCGTGTGTATTACCAGAGCCTGCAGAAAACATCAGTAATAATAAACAGCATTTTAATAAATATATGTGATTGATGAAGAAAACTGTAAATTATGATATAAATGCTAGATAAAACTCTATAATATACATCACCCTTTACAAAAAAAAAAAAAAAAAAAGAATTAATGAAAGCCAGAAAACTGCAAGAACTGACCAAACCTTAGAGAGCACACCAGCAGCTGTGGGAAATAGCCAACTGAGTCAGGGGCCACTGGTCTGGATGGAAGTCAAGCTGAACAAGTTGTTGCCATGCCAGCGCCCAACAAGTGTGTGCAAGCTTATAAGAATCATACAGATCCTCCACAATTCCCTGCATTATTCAGCATCCGCCTACATAGAGATTAGTTCCGCTCTTTTATGTAGGTCATGCTATTGGATAATGAGATGGCATTCAGGGCCCGTGAGCACTGTAGGGTCAATTATAACTGCTGCGTATTGGTTTTCCTCACATCTTCAACTAACATCCAGGCCTTGAACCTTAGTGGAAATTTGGTAATTCAGTTTTCTTTGTGACGCTAAGCCGTGTTGTGACTGGTTATGTCTGTGATGGTGTATTGGTGATGTCATGAAGACCCTGGATGTCGTTAATTAGACAGTGTTGAGCTGGTTCACTGTTCCCATGGTAACAATGAGTCCCTTCCTTCCCACCAATAACATCTAAATGTCCATCAAGGCACGTTTTCTTATGCTTTCAGTCTGGAGTGGTGGGAGATTTGTCAAACTGCTGTAATTTGTCAATCTGGTCAATGTTAATAGCCCAGAATAATGTATGCCTTGATTTTTCATTATAAAATCCATCACAGAGGAGGAAAGGCATGATTTAGTACAATACATTTAAGAAAAAAGGGAATTAAACTAGACTTGAGAATTAAAAGTCTAAGAAAGAAACTACTCATTAATGACACAGACTTCAGGCATATCTTCATGATCTGATACTTCTTTTCATCAACAGATCATAAAATGATCTGTGTTACTTACATATTCTTCATGTATACTCTAACCTTAACCTGATTTAACACTCATCATTAAATCATGTCATTTACATAATATTGAAGGATTTACTCATATGGATGTGATTTTTGTGTAATGACTGAAAGGACAAGATCGCGGATACAAGCGGTTGAAATGAGTTTCCTCTACAGGGTGGCTGGGTGCTCCCTTAGAGATAGGGTGAGGAGCTCGGTCACACGGGAGGAGCTCAGAGTAGAGCCGCTGCTCCTCCACATCGAGAGGAGCCACCTGAGGTGGCTCATGCATCTGTTCCGGGTGCCTCCTGTACGCCTCCCTAGGGAGGTGTTTCGGGCATGTCCCACCAGGAGGAGGCCCCAGGAAAGACCCAGGACACGCTGGAGGGACTATGTCTCTCGGCTGGCCTGGGAACGCCTTGGGGTCCCACCGGAGGAGCTGGAGGACGTGTCTGGGGTGAGAGAAGTCTGGGAGTCCCTGCTTAAACTGCTGCTCCCACGACCTGGCCCCAGATAAGCGGAAGAAAATGGATGGATGGATGTGATTTTTGATCCTCACAAAGCAGAAAGGCACCATGATATGATTAGATTTCAGTCCTTACAATGTGATGAATACCTGCACATACATTGAAAACAGTGTTTCATTCATAGACATGAATCCTCCATCTTAATTCAGGGGTCTATCAGTCACAACTAACACACTGAAACAAAGAAACGCTCAATTTAAGTTTGCTCAGATAGTTTGCTGTTATAGCTGATTAGTCTCCAGCAGTTGAACAATGGTCTAATTAACATTAAACCTACTTGACAGAATATGAATGTTAAGATCTCTGAGCTCTGCCACATTCCACTTGGATATTTTTTAGCAAGAAATGATGTAGGCAATGATGATGAAGTGAAGTGATTAGTTGATAACTAGTATGCATTGTGTATAGTTTAGCAAATGCACAATAGATGAGCATTTGTCAATAATCTTTTTGCTAGCTTTAGTGATGATTTACCCAAACGCGCCTTGTAAGTACACATTTAACTACAGGCCCAATGCGGGTGGCCAGTCCGCTTCAATGCAACATGAGTCCTGAAACCTAAACATCCTTTCAACAGGTAGATCTTCCCCCAACTGTTTCTCATAATTATACTCTTTGAACAATCCAAATGAATGACAAAATTATTGCAACAGTCCTGTTATTGTCTGCTGCCAAGGAAAAGTTGCAATTACCCACTGTGATGTGTGAGCGAGTATGTGGGTCAGGATTTCAGGGCAGGGCTCGGGTGGAAAGGCCAATACTGCTTTGTTTCACATCTCAAGATCAAGGATAGAGGTTACATCCGCTTACATCCTCAGATAAAATAAAAAAAACATAGATGAAAAATAATGTTCAGTGTTTTGATTTATGTAGATGGCACATGTTTAATTAATCCTAAAGTGGATCAAACCACATCAATATTTTGGAATTAGAAAATTACCAAATTTCCTAATCTTTCCAGGCTATAATTACCGTACACACTTGCAGGATTTGTTTTTCAAAATATGACAATCCTAACCTGGAAATATCATTTGAACTTTGACTGTACTGTACATTTTGGACTGGATTAAAATGGATCAAACAGTTTAAATGCTAGCATGCAGTCACATCACCTGGGTATTACCATTGCCACCAGGACCCTATGTACCTCCCCAAAAGTCTGCTGTGCTTCATGGTGTTCTAGACTCCGAGCCAGTGCGTTAAAACAATGTAACGCACTGCTCCTCGTTGTTTAATCCTTACATATAGCCCTGGATATAGAAAAAACATTTTCTTAAAAACATAAACAAAATACTGAACCTCTGGTCACTGGGCCAATTTTACCTCACCCCAGTCTCCTTAAGAATGTCATGCCATCATATAACTGTAAAGATGTATGAAGTTCATCAATGAGTGCTTTCAAAACCACAAGCATTATTCTCATGTGCCAATGATCTGAAATGCCTTTTGCAAATGCTTGGTGGAAAATATGACGTTATGTCTCCATTCCTATCTGTTACGACTTCTTTTTTCCTTTATATGAAACACTGTCTTCCACTGTTATAGAGTTTGATCTCGACAGCAGTGTGCACAGAATGGAAAGCATTAATCTCTCCAGGAGACTACAGGTTCAAAATTAGCTGCCGAGAGACATTTCAACTGACGAAATAGGGCTATTACTTATAACAACAGAAGCAGAGCATTTTATCACTTGTCAGAGTAAAAATTAGCTTGCACATAAACACATAGACGTCTCCCCGGGAAAGTGGGATAATAACATCTACATTTTTAATGCCGTAACTTCACATTGTTAAGAATGAAAACATTATTGATGACAACTTCAGTCTTCACACAAACACACAGTATTGCTGTATAGATTAGTGTTGATTTTTTACTAACAGACAGCTTTAGAAGACCATAATATCAAGAAATGGCAAGGGTATAAGAGTCTGTAGTCTAGTCTCTGTATTTTCTTCTTGAATTATGCCTGAGCTAACCATTAAATTAACTAATGCATTTAAAGCACAGGCCCTGTCTTCTGAATCAAACATCTAGTTCCCGATCTTTTTATTTTGTTAACTTTGGAAATATCTGTGGAACCTTTGTACTAACTATAGATGGCCAGCACAGATAATGCAATACTAACAACATATCAGACAAGAATGGAGGATCTCTACTTTAAAGTTTTACAGTGAATTCCTTTCCTGGTTACATCCCTCTCGGAACTAGAAAAGACACTGGCTTGTGGCCCCATGGCTGAATTCAACTTTTAAGGAGGATGGTTCTCCAATCACTTGAATATGTTCCTCTAATTTAAAGGGGACATATTATGCAAATATATGTCCTCTTTATACTTTTATTGACTTTTATAAGCTTTTGACCATGTTATAACAGTGTTCCCACATCATTGGCTTATTCAAAGTTGTTTTTCAGTTGATTCATGGATGTTTGAATAATCCTGTATTGTCCTGCATTTGAGGCTTGAATGCTGTACTGTTTTCACTTAACCCCTATTTCCACCCACTGTTGTGTACTTACTTGCGGTTATTCAAAAAATTCAGACTCTGGGTCATACATGAAAGGTTAAAAAATGTGTTGTGATCTGTAGTTTTTAGTTACTTATTATAGTTTAATACTAAATACTTGAAAAAATAGGTTCTCTTTAACATTTTACAGGGGCAAAACATTATTAAAGCAAATTATATTTCCGGGTCAAAGCGAAATTGTTTGCTTTCTGACACTGGAGATAAAAACAGACCCGCTGAACATCAAAAGCAGCATCTGCAAGCACCCCTTCCATTTAGACAGCGCACAACATGACTAAGGCATTTCTCCTGTTGTATAGTTTACACCACAAACTACTGAGTAATGCACATGAAGCCAACTCCCCAAGTCGCATCTAGGTCACACACAGGGGCCGGGCCACATATATTGTGAAAACATTTATTCCCCCTGTAATACTATTGGACCACACCTAGTCAGAGTTAAGAGCTGAATGCACACTCTGCACAGGATAAATGACATAATAATTCACATTCAGTACATATTCAGACAGATTATACAACTGTTATGTGTTTTACAGCTTGTACACAGAAGCTTGAGGAAACTGTGATGTCATCAGGATAGTGTGACTGAGATGCCAATGTAGAGTCTACAGGCTTTAAAAGGGTCCTCATCGTGTCGAAATACAGATTAAACATAATCTATTTCATGCGGCTAAAGCATAAGACAGCCCCACTGACAAGACAAAGCACGAGAAATAGTGCATTGTATAAAAGCGGCTAAATGGCTAAGTCGTGGCCCAGAGGAGCTGAGCCCAAAGCTACAGAGTACAATGACTGTGTGCTTTGGAGCAGGAGATCAGCTACAGCAATGAGAACTATGACGTCTGTAGGGACAGTTATATAACTGTAGCTGAACATTTTGTCTGTCACAGTCAGAGGGTTAAGAGGGCTAATGTGAATATGTAATATTCTATTACGTCAAAATGAAGGACTATAATAAAACACACAGAGGTTGACAAATAGTTGAGGAAACGAAGGTCAGTGTTTGAGGGAACTAGTGAGTTGTCTGTGTGTCAATAAGGCGAAGCCAGATAAACCAGTCAAATCAGTGAAGAAACTGATCAGTCGAGAGTAGATCAATACAATAAGCTCAAAGAGTGAACCCCGGACAGAAGAGATGGCTAGACTAACCAACACAAGGAAAATACACAACTCATAACTTTACAATTTACACCTCTATTAGACTATTCCTGATCAAGCAATCAGTGTACATTTAACGGTATAATGTGCACTCCTAACCTAGAATAGCTATCATGACTAGTAACTAAAGTTAGATTTGGTCTGTGCTTAAAATATGTAAAGGCTTTGTCAACTTGAAGTGAGCACTGCTGATGAAAATAGGCTATCTGGGGGGTATATAGGTAAATGGGGTATCTGACAAAAACATAATGCCTCTGACATACAAGGGAACTAGGTCCTAGTAATTTGCGACCTGTGACGTGAGCCAACCTGTTGTCAGATTTCACACCATTTCTGTGTGTTTGAGGAGAAACGATGTGCTGAACATTCAACATTCATTCTATCTGGAGCAGCCTCTCTTTTTTCTTAAAGAGACAGAGAGCCACAATATTGCCTTCACTGCTGCACAGCCCTGAACCATTTGTGCATGCCCAGTCACACTAAGCAGCTCTAGCAATATTCAGACTAGCGTTCAGTTTAAGCTTGCAGGACATGGCCCAGTAACCTACTTTCCCCACAACATGCGCTGTAACATCAGAGATGGAGTTCTGTGTCATCAGTTAACTAACCTTCAAAGTCTAATTTCAGCTAAAACACAAAAAATGAATACATAGCACAAATTCTGCAAAATGACGAATGAGAAATACAACAGTTGATATATCTTTGTTTGAGATAACAAGAAATTTTTCACGACCGGAAAAAGGAGGGACAAAGTAAAATAATAAACTATATTTCAACATTTATTTCATATATATTTTATAATAAAGACTGGTGGTTTGTAAGGGTGGAGACCATTTAAATGTTTTCTATCAGTACAATTTCGAATAACAATACAGAGTTGCAGTTGCATCTACAAACCTATAACCCACTGTCATAATTCATTCAACCATATCAACATTATCATATCAACCTCTAATTATCATTTAAAACCACATAGGTATTGCCCAGTGGTACCTGTAGCCCTGTCTTGGTTGTCATTAAATTACTGAACTAATGATAAAATGTCAGTAATAGAGACTGTGGAGTGTAATGCAAATATATTAACATAAAGGTCCCACATGCAGCGTCACAGTGGGCTTCCAGGGCTCCCTAAACAAGAGATTCAAACAAGACGGCTTGAATTATAATATGCAGATGGCAATGATGATGTTAAAATGCTTCTATAAAATATTAATGCTATTTTTTTTTCACTAAATGACAATAGCATAGGTAGGAGAAGGAAGTTGGTGTTGCCAGTGGATCCATGGGTAAATTGGGGTGGTTGTGAACTAGAGTAAAATCTACAATTAGAATATTGGATTAAGCCTTGTCATATTGTTTTTCTCATATTGATCATCACAATTTTCAATTAAATAAAAATAAATAAATAAAAAGTTTTTGTTTTTTTTATTATGAATTTCCTGAACATAAACAATCCAGACTTTTAATGATTGCCAATTAACACAAAAATCTGTGTCTGAACTCCAAACAACATGCTTTTACTAACAGAGAACTGGCTGTAGGCCTCTGTATTAAAATGACAATTTGAAATGACTGAATCTTGATCTCAGTTAAAATGTGATCAATTGCCAAGCCCTAACTGTGTGACACATGAGGGCAAAAAGTCCTTCATGAGTCCTTAATAGAGTTTTTTATTGTCTTCATGAAAATGTTCTTTACAAAAGGGGAAAATATTGCATGTAGCATGAATCATGAGGCAGACCCAAATGTTTAGCAGCATGATGTAAGAGGAGCATATGGTGCAGTGAACACCCCGGTTCAGTCAGAGAACAGCCCATCCTGTCCCCCTCAGCTGTCAACCCACAATCTCATGACTATTCATGTTAATGCTAACCCAACCTTCACACTGACACTAAACCAGGCAAACACATCACACATAAGAACAAATCTATTAGTGTAATTTTATATTTTGTGTGTCTGGCTCTCAGTGTACAACTTGTTCTGAGGGGAAAGACATTATTTTTGAAGGCCTTTTCCTCAATAGATTTGAAATGTATATGTATGTGTGTGTATGTATGTTTATTTATTTATTTAAATATTCAGGTCTACAGTCACACAGCTTGACCTTTATTATCATCATGTTAGTCTTTTTAGACCTATTTAAAGTCTGGGTCTGACCTCAATAACAAGTCTTTATCTGAAGGACTTTGGGCTGTCACAAATAATACTGGAAAATGTCCACTGTAACTCTATTGAGTTGGGTTTCGCCATTTAGTCCTGCAGTGTATAAAGCCAAACTTAGACTTGCACCCAACTTTACGTATCTTTTATCTTGTCATGACTTTTCAACTGTCCCATCCCATTCACAACGTTTGGTTTGAACAAGTAGACTGACTTACCTTGTTTCAATGCTGGCCAGACTGATAAAAACAGTAGCATATAGGGCTTTGCGCGCTGAAACACGTCCTGTAATCCAAAAGTTTTAGATGAAACTGGGTTAAGTGCGCAGAGCCACTTTAGCGGAGAATAGGTCTATTGGTGCAGACCGGTGACAGAAAGGTTCCGCTGCAGTGTAGTCCAACCCTATACCTCTTCGGTCCAAGCATACCGGCGCTTTGAATGTTCATACATTAGTAATAATGAAGCAGTGATTGATGCCCAGTGACGCTGTATGGACAGATTGCATGCAGTGCGCGTCCACAGCATTAGCCCCGCCCACTGGATGACACGGCATGGAGCTGAGTGACAGCTGTGTTAAAACTTTGAGATAACGTGTAATCATATGATGAGAGTCAAACAGAATATTGTAAGGCCTTCTTTGAAAATGACATTAATAAGCTAGCCGTGTGCACATGTTTAAGCATATGCTATAAAAATAAAAAATCTAAAGCTGTATGAACAAACAAAAGAAATGCAACAGCGTCACCCATCGGCTATGAAGAGTATCTCAGCTGAAGATTTCCCAATTGTTTTTCTAGTTTTAAAACACTACTGTGAATCCCAGTAAGGGGTGACCAACCCAGGGTCCAAATGCTGCCCTCAGACAAAATTTTTCCATTTCCATTTCCTTCCAACCATTTTTCCATAAGGCAAAGTTAGTTTTAATATTTTATTGTAAGTGTAAAAGATTATATGATCATGATCATCATGATCATCTCGATAATGCTTTGATATAAGATTGACTTCACAGAAGTCGGAATTAAGGTTGTGTGGCAGAAGGGTTGTAAATCACTATTATCTGTAATGACCAGTCAGTCTGGTCGACCATTTTCTATATTTGCAATGTCCTGCAATTTTAAAATCAATGCTAAAATGACATTATGAACTGACAACAAAATTAATCTCAGTTGCCTTACTTTGAATAAATACACAAAATCCCAAGCCAACATTACAAATTGACAGAATTTTACAATGCCATTTGTCAGTACAACATTGCTTTCCATTGAACTGACCAAATGAAATTGTAAACTGCATGTCAAACTTGTAAATAAACTTGACATTAATTTTAAACTGAATGTTGAAATGGCATTTTATGTGTTTGAGGAGGAATCACATGCACAATTTTAAGGGAGACATTTAAAGGTTGAAATGACATGACACAAAAGGAACCACTGAAACACATGTATTGTAAACAAACATGTTTAATTTAAGCGGTAAACAAACATGTATGTACATTCAGTTTTTGCACACTGGTTTTAAGCTTATGTTAAGAACAATGTTCGCTGGAGGGCGCTAGACCTCCTCTCCAGGCTGCACAACTTGAGAAAGAAGGAGGCCACTCACTTAGCCTGTTTTAGCTAAACACACAGCTAGCTAGCCGGTGGCTAACGAGTAGGCTACGGCATCTGTTTGCCTTAATGTCGCCCCTTATCAAGTCATGGCCCGAGACCAATGTTCACAAATCGAAGCGGGTAAGCACAAAAATACATTAATATGCATATATTCATTTCCCTA
>KN477783.1:0-10225 GCA_000787095.1 Periophthalmodon schlosseri
ATCCAGAGTGAAGTTGATGACACTGTTCAGGAAGCAAGAAATGCTGAGGAGAAGGCCAAGAAGGCCATCACTGATGTAGGTTTTCTTTGGCTTTATTTTTTGGTCTACTCCAATTAAAGTAATAAAGTGTGACTGCGGAAGGGCACTGTTCAGCGGGAGGGCTAAATTGCAACCGTAATGTTGCAGATAAATGGTTTCCGTCTCATTATGACTTTGCAGGGGGCCCTGGAGAGCCATTTTTCCAAGATATTAGTTCAATTCACATATCATTATGTGCAGGTCATAAAAATACACAAACACTACATCGGGTCTGGTTAAATCCAACGATGTTTGCAAAAGTCAGAAGGATTTTTATCCTTTCAAAGCAATCACAAATCTGCATAGGTGCTCCATTTTGTCCATCCAAATCTGACAAAATGTACATTTTGTTGAAAATTCACCATGACCACGCACAACATTTTATTTAAAATGTAATTGATAACCTTTTGTTGCACATGGGTTTGAAGTGTTTTTGATGAAAACTGTTGGAGATGTCAACAGATTATGATGTTTGATTTTTGTCAATCCTGGGTTTGATCCAATATGGCCGACTTCCTGTAAGGTTTTGGGTGGTGCCTCAATATAATTTTTTACATATCCTGACTTGCTTTATTTTTTCTGCTAAGTTTCATATATCTGTGTTGAAATTTGTCTGGGCCTGCCCCCATTTTTTCAGGCCAGGTTCCCAGCAATGTAAATTAGATTTTTGATTCGGCATTACTGAACCATCTTACAATATTTAGAGCCCACTTGTTACTAGTCTATACGTTATTGTTTACTACTTGTAAACACATTTGTGCTCGGGCCCTAATGATTAAAACTTTATGTGTTTACTAGGCTGCCATGATGGCTGAGGAGCTGAAGAAGGAGCAGGACACCAGTGCTCATCTGGAGAGGATGAAAAAGAATCTGGAAGTTGCTGTCAAGGACCTGCAGCACCGTCTGGATGAGGCTGAGAATCTTGCCATGAAGGGTGGCAAGAAGCAGCTCCAGAAACTGGAGTCCAGGGTAAGACTAATACTGTGAAAACCAAATCAAAATGTTACTGCAAATAGTATTTCAACAAAAATGTAAATATTATGAATCATAATTTCCAAAGGTGCGTGAGCTTGAGACAGAGGTTGAAAATGAACAGAGACGTGGAGCAGATGCTGTTAAGGGTGTCCGCAAATATGAGAGGAGAGTCAAGGAGCTCACCTACCAGGTTTGTAAGCAAAATACAAACAACTATTTATTCTTATCTCATTTTATCCTGAAATCCTAACTATTGCATCTGTGTTTAAGACTGAGGAGGACAAGAAGAACATCACCAGGCTCCAGGATCTGGTTGATAAGCTGCAGCTCAAGGTGAAGGCCTACAAGAGGCAGGCTGAGGAAGCGGTAAGTGAACAATATTCACATTTATCACTTTATAAATATGTATTTATGCAGCATTGCTAAATTATATTATAAACATGTGCTTCAGGAGGAGCAGGCCAATGTGCATCTGTCCAAGTGCAGAAAGGTTCAGCATGAGCTGGAAGAGGCTGAGGAGCGTGCCGACATTGCAGAGTCCCAGGTTAACAAGCTGAGAGCCAAGAGCCGTGACTCTGGCAAGGTAGGCTATGCCTTTGATAATAAACGTGTTTTCTTGTATCTAATTTTATACATTTTTTGATACATATTTTGTTTTTGGTTCACAGAACAAAGAAGCCGCTGAGTAACTCTGAATGAATGATGCAGTTTCTATTCATAAAATATGAGTTGAAACAATAAATTATTTTTAATATTTATTTATTTTTTGTCTGAGTAGTTTTTACTCCAAATCCATATCAATACACATAAGTTTATATTTTAGAAAATAAATACATTTTAGTCCCTCATATCATGAACATTAAAGCCAAGCTCTACATACATTCATATTTCCATTGTTAAAAAATGCAAAGGTTTCTCTTCCTGTTTGTTTACATTTGGATTGCAGTTAGTAGCAAATCATATCAGCTCATGGACAGGTGCATTGCCATGACATGACAATGCACTTTAATCAGATTATTATACCAATTAAAAATATTGAATGTATAATGATAACAGTTAAGTAGGCTTATCATAGTACTGTAAAAAAGTAGCAACATTTGAAATCATGAAATTATAATGCATTAGGCTCTTACATAGTCCAACAAAATCAATTATAGGGCAAACGTAATGCAGGGCTCCAGACTATTTTTTTTTTTTTTTCTTCCCAGTAGCACTGTAGGCCCTGACTGAAATCTTTTAGGAGCACAACCAGAAAATTTAACGGCATATGCTATAAATTGATATAATTTTTCCTAGTCAGTATATAGTCAATAATATTATGTTTATGTTTAATTGTAACGTAACCAGCTAAGAGATGTTTAGTCCAGATAGATTTACTCATGAGCAGGAAGCGAGTGCAGATTATAGTACATAGCAGTACAGCTGTCAGTCATTGGCTGTATATATACAGTCAGTGCCTCATGCGAACACCCTTAGATCCTTAGCTTCACTTATATCACTGAAACTACAGTCCCTGCTCTTGTGCTCTGCGGGGACACAGCGCGGAGTGAGTTTACAAAGGCTACTGTACACGTGTGTTTTTCTAAAGCTACTCTTTGAGCACGCTGTAAAACTTTAGCGATTAAAAAAGTCACGGAGGAAGCGAGCGGAGCGGCGCCATGTCGCGGTGTGGCGTGTGAGCGTCTTTATATTACAACAAAAAGGTGGTTGAATTTAAGCCTCAGACGAGTCCTGGACATATACTAGAGATGTCCGCGGGTCACATTCAGCACTGACCGCTGCTGTGGGCACACAGACGCCACACAGACCCGGCCTGAGCTCAGCCTCCGCTCAGCTGTGTCTGCCGCTGAGCCGAGGGGAGGGAGAGCGAATGGGTGCGACTGGTCTTGTTACTCAAATAAATACATTTATTCTGACCGAAGAAAATTATTTAACTTCTGTGAATTTGTACGCACCTTACATAAATATCTAAATATGTGCGAGTGCTTAAAAAAAACAAAACAAAAACAAAAACCTCGCACATACGCCAAAAATAGGGACAAAATGCGAGCATTTGGTCGCAGTCTCAAGCCCTATAAATAAATATAATATTAGGTGAAATATACTCTGGCAAGGCCAAAAGTCTTGCATTGGATTAGTCAGGCATTACTGGCATTCATATTTCTCAAAAATTAAAAGTTAGAAAGCCATTACCTTTTTTCAAGGAGTATATCTTATAAAATTGTCATTACCATCGCATAATAAAAAAATAAATAAATAAACTAAACAAAAATAAAACAAAACAAAACAAAAAAAACATGGAATAATGAAATGACCTCAACATGCGATTAAATCTTTTTTTCAGCTTTCACCCCATTCAGCCTGTTGCATTTGTTTTGTTTCAATATTATTAAAATTATTAATTTTTGATGTGGCAGATATGAGACTGAAAGATGTGTAGATAAACATTCACCTAAATGTTTGAAACCCTGACCCTCCAAGGAGCCTGTGTACTTTTCCTGATGCAAAAGTTATATTAGAACTGCGTGCCATAAAGCCACAGGTTGGCGGGCTGAACCCATCATGAGAGTCCAGTGCTTGTCCTCAAATGTTTTCTCCTTCCCAAAAATCACTTGTCCAATAAGACGTTTAGGCGACTTTCTTTTCCTTAGTTCCTTCTCAAAGATCGACACAGAGATTTTACATTGCACCACAGGGACTTCTGCCAGTGTGAAGCGGAAGGCTTCATTAAAGACTGTCACAAAGCTGTGAGCCACCACAGAGGATTTTTGGGACTTCTGCCGGCATTGGTTGCACGTAAAACTGATTCTAGCACAAAGAGCTGTGAAATAGATGGGGACATATCACTTCATAAAATACCACACTAAATGCATACAATTATATGAACTAATGTTATGCAGTTAAATGCTTACCTGCGGTTGAAGAGGTGTTAATAGTAGCCACCTTGACCTTTAAAAGTCCTATTTCAAGCCTCTGTGATGTTGGTAAAAAATTTAAAGTCAAAAGAATTTCCCCAACAAGATCCTGTGTCACAACAAGAATAAATGAGTCTGTATTGCTGTTACTATTCAAAAATGTGAGTAATAAGAATAAACAAATGATTTAAGTTATTTAACCTTTTGAGGAATTTGTAGTTCTTTTTGGAGTTCGAGAGGACTCGATATGTTCAGTTCTTTAAAAGGTACTCTTACCTCCCCTAGAGCTGTGTGTCTGGAAAATGTATCAAAGTCTCTCACCTAGGCACACAGAGAAGGAAAAGGAATCATTAAATCAAAGAATGCAACTGTCTACTCTATTTGCATACAGAAGCACCTCCATTTTGAGTGTGATGTGATGAGGCCTTATATCTTGCTGCAGTACGCTGCTGAACTGGTCACCAAAGACAGGGCAGGAGCTGCTTCTGACAATGCGAGACCTCCATTCCTGGATAACTGCCCACATGACACATGCTTTCTGTTGATCCTTAAACAGAAAAAAATCATAAAACACCTGTTTACCTGTAAGTAAGAAACAATAAACTTGAGAGAGAAAAATCTGCAGGTACCTTGATGTCTTGATACACGTCCATCTCAGCACCTTGTGATCTGTCCCACAGTAGTAGAAGCTTGACAAAAACTTGGAAGTTGCCGCTATGCCAGTGTTGCTGAAGACCCTCAAGTTGCAAAATGGTTACTACAACACGTGCCTGTAGCTGGTCATAATGCACAGAGAAACGCAGCAAT
Source organism: Periophthalmodon schlosseri (assembly GCA_000787095.1). Classification (NCBI taxonomy): domain Eukaryota; kingdom Metazoa; phylum Chordata; class Actinopteri; order Gobiiformes; family Gobiidae; genus Periophthalmodon; species Periophthalmodon schlosseri. Next base: position 4,776 of record KN477783.1, read on the forward strand.
CCTCCAACCTGAAAAAGACTTTCTTTAATGCTATTCTTGCTATGCTAAATTTTCAGCACATATAAGCACATTTATTGCAAGAAGCGCAATAGGTTTAAATATACTTTTATTACTACCTTGACTAGCTCTTCCTCCATGTCCCCATTTAATTGACTGGAAAGACTGGAAGAGGAAAGTGTTGTACAAGAGACACTAAGACTGTTGCAAACAGTGTTTGCATCCTCAACCTGTAATACACACGCACACATTCATGCCGTTAGCATAAACCGTCTAAATCATCTTTGGTCCATCTGGCAGTTTCTTTAGACAACAAATGACAGCAATAATCCAACATAGTCTCAGCACTATTGTTTACTTAAGGCACTTCAGTGTGTACTTCTCGATCATACAAAATTTGAACATATTGTTTGCACAACTGAACAGCAAAGTAACCACAACATTTACCTAGCCTAAATTGAGTTTACTACTGTAGCTCAATGATTCTGATGGTATGTTGATTTTTATTTTAAAATGTGCTGAAAAGTATTCACTGCATGGTCAGAAACTTAAAGTCAAGTACTTTATATCCATACTGAAAACATAGTTTATGTTTTCAGTATTTGTGTATTTCAGTATTTCAGACTTTGAGAAATAATATAAAAACATTTTGTTTTCTTCCACCTTTCTCTGAATAAATAATTAATCAGATTAAATCAAATTACCTCACTGCACCACTGTTCTGGACCCTTGTCTTCAGATGGTGAATGATCACCTATTCCCGGGGATGAAATTTTAATTTACAAGATTAGTACTCACTCTAATGATAGTTTGTTTTTTCGAGTAATGCCAATACCAACCATTCTCACATGTATGTATATGCACACAGTATCTGGAGACCTGCCATGCCAAGATGCCAAAGGCTCCAAGAAGAAAGACAACAGCAATGACCAATAGGGCATACTTCACTGGGTCTGGTAATATCATCCCCTTAGCTGCAAGCGTCACCATCCAGTAAGAAGGCTTGTCCATCTTCATAGCGCATTATCCCCCAGAAGCCATCAATAGTATGCAATGCTGCACAAGTGAACAATTTCATTAATAACTAACTACAAACACAGCATAGCATTACCTCTATTTACCTCTAAGGAAAGCCAAATATCAGACATTCTTTTCACAAATAACCAAAGAGCTTCCAACTCTTCCAGCTTGCATCACTCTTCTGTGTGTGGTTCTTCTGTGTGTGACTACACCTTTGTATGCACTGACACTAATTACATGGATCCTATGACCTGCTTTCAAAGCCAAACTGGTTAGATTACATTTGAATAAGACTCAAGAGAGCGATGCATACTGAACTGTTTTTGACATAACAGAAACATTAACATCAAAACATATAACACACAACATTATAAAACATCATAATATGCTATTATCACAGAGATACATGTCTCACTCTTTATCACAGAGATACATGTCTCACTCTTTATCACAGAGATACATGTCTCACTCTTTATCACAGAGATACATGTCTCACTCTTTATCACAGAGATACATGTCTCACTCTTTATAAAGCACTGCAGCAGCATCACTGGTAGCTACTAGCTACTTTATCATATCGTATGCTTGTGGTGGAAGAAGTGCTCAATTTTGTTACTAAAGTAAAAGTACAGATACCGGAGCAAAACAATTGTAAGAGTAAAGTATCACATGACCAAATCTACTTAAGTAAAAGTATCTGTTTAAAAATGTTCTTAAAGAATAAAGTATTTCACGAAGATTTTGAGATCCAATAAAGCTTCAGATGTAGTGATTTTGATAAAGATTTGAGCTGAATTCTTTTCAACAGAAACAACTGAATCGATCGTTTTTAGCTACAGCTGTTATTTGTATATTTTTGTTTGCTCAAATTCTGAACTTGTTCAAAATAAATCCCTCAGCCATTTCAGCAGGTCTCAAATAATAATGAAATACTTTTACTTTTCAGTCCAGTTAAAAAAAATGTAGTGAAGTAGAAAGTACAGATACCTGCTCTTAAATGTTGTGAAGTATAAGTAAAAAGTATCTACTTTAAAATCTATTTAAGTAAAGTACAGATACCTAAAATGTGTATTAAAATCTATTAAGTAAAGTACAGATACCTAAAATGTGTACTTAAGTAAAATACTTTACTACTTTTACTTCATTACATTCCATCATGTTGTACGCCAGCCATATGTGGCTATGGGTGTGTGTTAACGGTAAGCTGAAAAACTGATGAGCAAAATGTCTGAACTCTTTTACAACAACAACTTCTTTAATATAGTAATAGCAAAATAGTAACATTGAGCACAAAAATCAACAATAAAGTAAAATTTAAACAAACTTTTGCAAATTTGAAAGAGGGTGAACATCTTCAGATCTGTTTCTAAATGTCTCACATTCTAAAACTGTATTGTTATTATTTTAAATTTGCATACCCTACAATATACAAAAATGAAGCACTATCAAAGTTTTTAGGATCAAGTATGCTGTTAGTCCTAATGTAGCTTTCTTTAGTAGAGGAAGGTCTGCCTATTGATATTCAATATAACATTTTGTTATTGTCTGTGTCTGAGTGACATTCCATATAAGATAATATAGATGACATCCAGTAGCCTATGACAAGTATACACAGCAGTTATAAGACTTTTTAAATCTATTTTTAATAAATGATAGTATATTCTTAATACATTTTAAATTGTGTCAAAGATAAATAATTTGCTTGTCCATTAGTGTAAGATTCTCCACAGTGAGATAGTAAAGTTCTTATTAGTTTTAAGAAATAGACTATTAAAGTAATGTCCTAATGTGAGAATTAAGATAAACATGTTATTTACCTTGCTGATCATCAGCGGAGCCACTGTATGAGTCTGACAATTCTCCATCATCTTCTCAGGGATTTCTCAGAGAAATCAGGGTACGTTTATGAATGTACTTTCAAAAATATATTTTAAATGTGAGAAAAAAGGGCTGTGAGAACATAGAACCATGGGAACATAGAGCTGTGAGATTTAGACTTTACATTGTTTGCTTTCTAAGTGCGTTAATCAGTGAAGAGTCTTCGCTCTTCTGTCAGCGTTCTTAGAGGACATGTTAATTGCTTCTGCTCTTCAGGACTTGGGGATTTCTTCTCACAGTTCAAATCAGCCTAAAGTCAGTGGATACAACTTATTTGATCAGGTGGCGGCCTCTAGTGACCCCACGGTGAGTTGTCTCCATTCGCTAGACTTTCCACCATCTGCAAAAAAAACCAAACACTTCAGACAAATGAAAAAATATGAAATGTATTGTGCACATAGATTTTACAAAACATTTGATATTTTATTGTATTTTGATGTATTTTTAATGGCTAGTTAATGTATTTTTTCAATAGCTTCCAGGTTCGGTGACTTTGAAAAAAGTTATTATAGTAGTCCTATTCCCCAGGTATCACGCATACCTTTTTTTTTTTCAGAATTAACCTTGTGGGCTTTTCCAAATTTTTACTCCTTGAAAATCAATGTTTTTGTTTTTTTTTCCAGTAGCTTCTGAGGCCTGTGACCTAGGAACCCCAAAGCAAGTTATTTTAGTAGTCCTGGTTTTCAGGTCTCACGCACACCTTTTGGTTTCCAGATTTTTTTCCCTTGAAAATGAGAGATTTTTTTCAATAGCTTCTAAGGCCGGTGACCTAGGAATCCTAAACCAAGTTATTATAGCAGTACTAGTTCTGGAAACCAAAAGGTGTGCGCGATACCTGAGAACTAGGACTACTAAAATAACTTAGTTTGGGGTTCCTAAACCATCTGACTTAGATGCTATTGTAAAAAATCACAGATTTTCAAGGGGAAAAATTTCTGAAAAGTCCAGAAAGGGTTCATTCTGAAAACCAAAAGATATGAATGATATCTGGGGAATAGGACTACTATAATAACTTGGTTTGGAGTTTCTAGGTCACCTGACCTGTAACATATTGAAAAAAATACATTCATTAATTAACCAAAATACATCAAAATATAATAAAATATCAATGCATAATACATTGTTTTTTCATTTGTTTGACGTGTGTTTTTTCATAATTGTGTTTGATCATTTCAAGGGATTCATTTTTTAATCAAACCATTAAGTACAACAGTAATTTATTGACGGTCCATAACGATCATACCTAGCGGCACTTCAGAATACGGCTCCCCGCACCGCGCAACAGCGAGCGGGACACAGTCAGTGGAAGCTCCCGCTGTTGTTGCGGAGGCGAAAATCCAACGTCCAACGTGAAACTATCTTACTACCGCGGTGGGGCGCTCTGTCTACGCTGCTGACGGGAATTATCATCTAGCTGGACGATTTACCGTTAGAGTGTGGTTCACTTTATTGTTGAAATTTTAATCATCTTAAAATATAGTGACCTCAAATAAATTAAGATTACTGTAGGTCTACAATGTATAAAACACTGACCTACTTGTCACGTGAGGCTGGGACTGGGCTATATAGGTCACACGTGTAGGCTGATCCTTATCGCAAACATTAAAGGTGCACTATGTTGCTTTTCTGGTGAAAGACCCATTACATGGTTGTTACCTCCATGAGGATTTTATCACGTTGCCTGAACTGTTCCACAGTAGGCATTAAACGCAGGCTACGTATCTATCACGTGGATCTATTAAAATAACCTTACAGACAAGCAGATGACACCTCAAGGCCTAGTAGGTCATATCTATGGAGAGCTGAGGTATTAAATGTATTTTTGAACAATAAAACAATTGGCCAACGCTCCACAAGAAAAGTTTCACAGTTTCGTTTTAGGTTAGTTAGTTTGACTATTGAAAAAGTGACCGTTGTTCATTTGTAGTAATTATACAGCACCCTATAATCATTTGTAAGGCTTTGGCATATCTAAATGCACAGTGGGTTTAAGGTTAAGCAGTCAAGTAGTAACTATGTTTAAGATTGGGATCAGTCTGCAGAAAATGAATTTAAATCAATGTAATGTTCCCCCAAAATACTCCAAAACATTGCAAAAGGTACAAAGACATAAGAAATAATAAGAAATAAAATGCCTGCCATAAATATATGATAAATATATGACAGTGAGTTTCACAGGAAGATGGGTGTTTGCTTTTTCTTTCAGTGTATTTCCAAATATTGAAGCTTAGAAGAAGGTGCAGAGATAGGAGGCTGCACAGCTGATGGAGCTAATGCGGCCCCAGCACACAGATGGTTCCTCTGGCAAATGCGGCAATCCAGATTCTCTTAAATCTTTTGGAGCTGGAGAGAAGCAGATATCCACCTTCAGCTCCAGGTTAGTTCATTTCTGGTTTCTGTGATTCTCTGGGAGACTTACCTTGGCACACATCGCGCTGGGTAAATTATGGGTTAGGGACAGTATAATACAGACTGGCAAGCCTCAGCATTAGATCCATTGTGCACACACAAAAAAAAATGGCTTGTATCACAATTTGTGTCTGAGAGAGAGAGAG
>KN477783.1:13967-35013 GCA_000787095.1 Periophthalmodon schlosseri
CCCATACTCTTGAAAATACAGTTAAGTTTAAAAGTGAAATATTAGGAAGAAAACCTGTTAACATTCATGACTAAAACCTTCAGAAGTTAGATATGTTATGAGTTCATTTAAGTGGATGGTAACATGAAGCTAACTGCCAATTGTTAGCAATGCCAAAATAAATTAAAGGAATGAAAAATCTAATCTTCAGGAATAACTACAGCTCTCAATCTGTGTAAAATATATTTTAAATAAATCTGACAATGCTATCATAGTAAAATTAAGAGCGCTCAGTAAAAAGATTTTATCATAAGACTTTATTATGATTTCAACCGACAGAATCAGCCAAAAACAAACATGTAAAGGATATAGGTGTAAAACTCATTTATAATAAATAAGATCAATTCAAACACAGTTTTGCATTTTCTCTTAACTATATTTTATGGTAGCTAATGCAAGAGCAAGGGGACTGAATGAAGCCAGGTTAAGGGGTCAGGGTTCAAAGGTCGATTCTGTGGAATGAGGGGCTTATGGTTGAAATTGCGAGCTGGGCAAACCACTGATGGCCCAGGGGTCAACAGGAAGTAGGAGTATTTAACCGCTCATGGTTCGATAATTGAAAGTGAATTGGGGATGAGCTGCAGTGTGCTCATAGTGCACTTTTCATTCCTTCATATTATGTCAGGGACACTAGGTCAGAGGAGCAGAGTGTGCTTGGCACATGCACCTGGTTTATGTTTCCAGGCTGCTGGAGGTGGTTTTAGGAGGGCAGGGCAGGGCTGGGCAGGCAGAGAAACAAATGAGGATTTGCAAGGAGAAAGAGAAGAGTCACACCATGGGCTCCCTGCACAGGACAATCTCCAGCTCACTGCGGTACAGTTTGCCCCCATCAGACAGGGCCATGATGCTCTGCTTGTAGCCAGTCAGGTTCTTGGCATCCACCTCCTGCACATATCAGGACAGGTCAGGTAGTGATTTTGCATACACCATTAAGTCATAATGAGTAAATCAAAATGTAATAAATTCTACAATTTCACAACAGGTACATTTACCAATAAACTAGTAGAACAGGCTTCCAGGAAACACCATTATTATGTGTCAAGTGTTCTTAAGTCAAGAGAAGCCCTTTTTTACAATCAATACTTAACAACACACACTGCATTCAAACAGCTCTTCACCTTAACTCACCTTGTTGTTTGTCTGGTATAGGTCTCGTAGCAGAGCCTCCAACTCCTGTTCATCGATGTAACCATTCCCATCCTGTAACAAAAGAGACAAATTACTTTTTTTATTTTTTTTAATTTTTGTCAAACTAAGCTTTATTCACTAAGTGATGGCATGTCTCTAGTGGCTATTCATAGTAGATGATAAACCCTCCCCATTCACAAAGTGAGAGGTTCCATGTGGGGCTACTTTGCTAATTAATAGATCAATGGTCTCCAGATAGTGGTTAGGGTCTGTGCCATAAAATAAGTCCAGCTCATTGGAGATGCTCCATCAGCAGTTGGCACAAAAATGTCTTCCATCTAGGCCCAGTCTCCAGATAACCGCTGTGTTGAGACGCTTGCCAGTTTTATTTTGAACAAAGCTCCTCCCGATAGTCCCAGATCTCTGAAATAAAGTGAGGGTCTATTTGTTTTCCCTTTTAGGATGAAAGAAGTCTTTGCAGTTTTTTCAGGCCGGAGACAGGGACATTATGAGCCAATCTGCCTGAATTCCAGCACCATGTTGTATTCAAACATTTTCAAGGCTGAACACAGTTTGCCCTCTGGTCCTATGAGGTTTGTACTTTTTTAGCCTTGAACAAAGTGACAAAAATCATCAATACAGGCATATACACGCCCCATTCTATGTTGTTTAAGCTGTGAATACAAAATGAATGCAGCACTTCACAAACCACAAATATATCATTTTCACTATAGAACGTGGATAGTATCAAATGTTGAAATATAAAACCTTACTTCGACTATCATACCATGCATTTGGGCCAGACAACCAAAGCCTGGAAGTGTGTTTCCTTAACACATCATCAAATAAATGAGATATTTTAAAAAGCTTGAAATCCAGAAATGTAAAGGCCTCTTTCTTTACTGCAATTTTGTTAACAAACATGGTTACATGGTTAACTGCAGCTTCCAGGTCTGTAAGCTACAAGGAATGGAACATTTGCCACAAGTTGTGTATATCTTTGTATTTTACATATAACATACATAACAAAATAATAACAAAATAAATAATATATTAATAATGAATAATAAATAAAAGAGTAAAAAGTCATGTTGGCAGGTATAAGCAGAGAATTTCTGTCCATATGTTTCTCTTCGGTCCTGCTAAACCATGCAAATGTAAATAATAAAAATGCTATTTAATGAATGGCTGCAAACTACTTAGGGCTGTTTACAAAGGGACAGGTGTGCGAGCTCCTGTCATTTCCCTAGAGCTCCTATACAAAACAGGGAATTTGTATATTAATTACATAGAGTCACGAAAACAACCATAGGCTACCTCCAGAGTGCCACAGTTTTCCCTCTGCAATGCTATCACTTCTATTGGAAGGATTAATCATTTTTTGACTTTTAACTCCAAATAACGACAATACTAAACTAAGCTTTCAAAAATGAGGAGGTGATGTATATTAGAATTGTAAGCGCTGTTGCCCTCGGATTATGTTATTGTTTTGATTATGTAGAGAGAGATTTGGGAGTAATCCTCCAAATCCTGCAAATTGTACTGCACCTGGTATTTTTAACAATTTCATTTGTATGCATAACATGGAAGCCTACCTTGTCATAATAATTGAAAATGGCATTGAATTGCTCAGCAGTCAACTTCACACCCTGTAAAATAAAAGCAGAAATGAATGACCACATGGGACACTATTTAAAACTTGCAGTTGGACTCTGCAGCTGGAGTTTTACCTGGAATTTGAGGAGGAAATTCTCCTGAACTGGGAGCAGCCTGAGAGAGAGAAGCAGAGCCATTTTGCATCAGGGGACATAAAATGGAGCTCAAAATGTACTGAGGCATTTAGAAAGAGAACAGTTTTACCTCGCCATTTCTGACAGGCCCAGCTTCCCATCTCCATTCAGATCAAACATCTTCAGCTATGATTGGTTTAGCAGGAACACATTATAAAATGAGGAGCTTTATTTAGATAGTAGGAGACAAAGTTAATACAATAAAATAAAAAAAATGCAGCATGGTGATCATACTGTCTCTGTATTCAATTAAAGGTACTACAACTACTCCTCACATTCACAACTTGTATCAGCTGTAACTCTTGAGTCAACTTGTCTAAAAGAAAAAGTAGGTTGCACATCTGCATTTTAGCACATAAAACCCTTGCAGTGGAAATCAAGTGACTCTTAAAGAAGAACTCATTTTGGCTCAGGCCAGTTCTTTCTGAGGCTGAGTTAGCCGCAGCTGTGACCACATCTGAGCAGTGAACAGTAAAGAACATGAGGGGTCACTGAGCTGACCGAGACGCCAACATTGTGGAAAACTCTTTATACTATGCTCTCTGCTTACAATAGTCTGTGTGTACTCCTGAAGCTTCTGGTCATCGTAGTGTCTGTTGGCCTTCTGTAGCAGGTCCGACAGGAAGCCCTGAGGAGAGAGAGCACTTGTGTGAGGGACAAATCAGGACACGAGCCTTTTGCAGTCTTTGTTCTTCCTTATTGCCAAAAGCACATTTTGTCATTTCACAAGCCATTCTGCTGGACTTAATCTCCTAATTTTCTGGCAGATTTCAATTGAAGCATAACATTACGCAACATTTAGAGCTTTATATGTTCATGCTCATTATAAGAAAACAAACAAACTGGATCTGCAAACAACAAACTGTGGTTCTTTACCAGTCAAGTTCTTTACTTTATAATATTATGAAACCACAACGTAACTACCACTTTTTAACATAAACTTTAGTGAGATACATCTAGTAACACGAAGTCACTAGTTACTGTATACAGGTCTGGTCAAATAGTTGTGTCAAGATGGGCATCTAGTTTAAAAGCCACATTTATTTGAAAACAACTAATAGCAGTTTGACAGATGTTTGCGCTAATGATCCACTAAGGTAAAAGTCAAAAGAAAAGACAAAATTATCTAAATGTACGTTTAATATTGTTAGAATTATTGATGCAGAATTGCTACATTATAATATATCAAGTGAATATGTAACATGGATTTGACGTATTTGATAAATACTGTAAAATGGAATTGATGATGATTAATTGGTCCTATGCAATCAGTGTGTGGGTAGATGGTTGCTTAGTCGAAACAGTTGCCGTGCAACAGCCGACCACCACACCTGCAAATGCACACACAAAAGAGCACCAAATGAACAAAGAGATTTGTAGGATTCTTTAGCACAGCCAAATCAGGTGCATTTCTGTTGATTGATATTGTCATTGGATTATCTAGTGTATACTGTATTATTACATTGCAGGGTTAGAAATTTCAATGGGCCCCTTTGCCAACTCTGAAATCCAACCTATCACCTTGATTGTACATCTCCCTGGAGTCCCATATCCTAATGACATCTCTAAGCCAGTCATGGTGCGGCCGTTGCCTGTCTCCTCAGGTGCAACTTTCCAGAGCTTTGCTACAGCCACACCGAGCGGAAACTGATACAGCCCCATAACAACCGGAGCAGCCTAATAAGAGCATGAGGCGTAATGACTGCCCCCTTTAACATGGCTGTGTGGTCACAATCCTCCTAAAATCAGAGAAGTGGAGGACATTTGTGTACTTTTCAATGCTTTGGGGACCTGAGACCACCACTGTAAAAAACACTCCGTCACTGGGGAGTCTGACACAAGACCGCACTAGTTCAAAGGCTAGAACCATGTTTACTACAATGCAACTGACAGCATTTTAAAAACTTTCAAGTTAAATTAAATGTTTATACCAACTGAGTTTGATGACATATTTTGAGACATTTTGTCTCCCTTCCTGCTACGTACTGCATAAGGGAAAAAGTGGTAAGATATAGTTATATAGTATAGTGCCCATTCAATGCACTGAGCACTTGACTTGGGATTAAATCCTACCTCACATGAGGTCAAGCATTACTTATCAGTGTGTTTTCTTACGGAGGTACAAGTTTAGATATTGTGAAGTATTTGGTCAGTTTCTTTTGAAATAGTTTTCTGACGGGGGGATCTGCAGGATAAGCATTCAGTACCCGAACATAACACGTTCTTTTTTCTTTTTATTGATACAAAGCCATTTAACAAGTAGAAGATGATTAACATAATGTAATATAATGAAATAATGAAAGGCGATATGAACAAAACAAAACAACCAATTACACACCAGAGTATGATGATTACAATAAGGAGAATTGTATAACACAAACTATTACAAAATGAAACAGACTTCATAAAGCAATGTGATGAAAATGAGTTACATTCACGGGTTGTCATGCTGTTGTTTAGTAATGTGATGGAAAGAAAGAACAAATAAAATGAGTGTAAGTTAACAGCAAGCAAAGCTGGCATTTTAATCATCATTTCCTAAGATTTGCACAAATCAAACTGCCAAGAATCATCATATTTTATCTTATTTAAGCCCAAGTATTATATTCTTACCTTCAACTCATTCGCCTCAATGTAACCACTGCGATCTGTATCATACCGCCTCCATGCCTGCAAAAGGAAAAAAAGTAAAGAAAAGATTAAAGCCAGTGAATTTCACCCCTTCTATTGACACAGTACATAAATAGATTTTTTCCCCTGAAACAATTGTCTTGCTTGACCACAATGACCAGGTCTACCACTGCACACTGGTCTGCACACACCAGTGAAAGTCATTTTAATGAATGTTTTAATCTCACAGCTGTCTCTGTCCAAAGAAGGGCTCCTTATCAAAGATGGATGCCCCCACTACCCCAACCCCCTCCACCAATCCTTCTGTAGAGAGTAGCTAGGTTGTTATTCATTATATATGACTCTGGAAATAGAAGCTTCCTCATTCTAACCCTTTCAAAAAACCTTTCCTCCCCAACAAGCCGCTAACCCAACCAATCCTTGAAACAACCACAGATTAATCTATGTTATCAGACTCTCTGTGTCTTTTAACAGCCCATCACATTTTAATCTAACCACTGCTGTGTTTCTGCTTACTTCGAAGTCCCCTTTATTTTACCCATCTCTCCTCTTCCCCAGTATCTCTTTCTCCTTCATCCTTACACTACAGTGACAGCGACAGCCCAGGGGCGTAATTGGTTTCTAATTGTCACTGTTAGACTGTTGGAGCACATCTAACATGAGATCTGCCATTTTCCTTATCTTCGCGAGGTATTTAGTGGAATAAATGACTCCCTCCCAGCTTGTAGCTTTCATCGCTTGTAACAGTCTCTCTGCTCTGGGCTTTTTCTTACGCCTATTTTGCCATTCATTATTAAAGGACACTGTGCTAAAGTTAGTTACAACCTCATTCAACATTTTCATCTGGATAAGCTGTTGTGAGAGACTAGCGGGTGTATGATATTGTTGTCACGCTTGTGCTAGTTTGTGTGAGTTGCCTGAAAGCCCCATGATAAATTGACTTATTTTGTCACTGCATATTGGAATGTGCACTGACATTCTTTTGTATTTGAACCAGATGTCCGTAGCCTGCACATAAACTTGTATTGGATTAATCTCGTACGCTGTTATTGTAAAGGTTCTGAAGACTGGTCACATGCAATTTTTTGGCTTTTGCAGCAACTTGTCACGCTGTCAATCTTGAATCAGCTACAATGTCATGCCTTTCACAGTGTGTAGTTGTTGGCTTAAGCGATTACAGAGCAGGTATTCCATTATAATCCACTGTGATGCCTTTGACAGTGTGTAGTTGTTGGCTTAAGTAATTACAGTGCAAGTATATTATTATAATCTTGTCATGATGTTTTGAATGACAGAATGTTGTATACAGAATGTTTTTGGATAAAATGTACGTGGGCCCATAGTATTTTTATTTTATTTTTGTCATAAAACCTAATGGACAAAATATAAACTCAGAAAGTGTTGTCTGGGGACGTTTTACATGTCCTTTATATTGAGCCCTATTCAGGAGTAGTAGCAGGAGCTGGTCGTGTTCAGACTCTCTTATCTCCAGTGTCTTTGATGTGACAGGCAATTCAAAGTTCTGCCACAAACTGCACTGATATTGCTTTGCGTGAAATACTTCTTATACTTTGGAAGAAAACTTTTTAGTTGGTGTTTCCGGGAGCTAAGTTTAGAATCAGTTAGAGCCTCTTTATTAGTGGTGATTTTGTTGTTTAGTGATCAAAATGACTGCCAAATTAGTAAAATTATACACACAGTGTAGTATTTTTCTTTTATAAGCATGCTTAAGCTATTTTGAACTATGCATACCAGAAGATCACTTTAATCTAACAAACATTTGTCAGGCAATTTATGGCCTATCAATATTATTTAGTCCCATCATTGCATTCTTACCGCCATGAACTCAGCACTGGAGCTGACAAACTGTCTGAAGCAGAGCAGGAAGTTCTCTTCAGTGGGCAGAATTTGGGCCAGCTGTGGAGACAAGGTACAGGCAAATGGAAGCGGTGAGAACACACAAGACGCCGGTGATGGAAAGATAAAGACTGGGAAAGCTTTTTGTCTTTAGTGCCTTGAACTTCTGCATGAATAATATTGTGAAATAACCTCAGAAAAGTTTGTTTTATGCCATTGCAGGCAATTTGAGCTTGTAGTGGATTAATGTCTTTGAATATCTCAGATGAAAGAATAATAAAAATGGTGGGAAGTTGTGCCCAAAATTGACTCTGGAGAGTTTCATAAAGGCTACATTTATGTAATCGACTGGAGTATTGACTTCGGTCTCACATTTTGTCAGCCCTTTGATTTTTCTCTACTCGCAAAATATAGACCTTATGCTTCACATACTCCTCCTGCTGTGGGGTTTCTGTTACTTGTAGTTAAAATCAACATGTACAAAGCCAGAGATATTCTAAAGAAATCACTGACCTTGTATAGTTACACAGACCCCAAGAAATTCTTACTTTTTGGCAGTAATTATAATGGTTGGAGAACAATCATTTGTTTTATAATAGGAATAAGATTTTTTTTTCTTTTTAATTTATGTAGATTGAACTTCAATATGGTAATGAGTAAATGTTTACAATATACTACTAATGATGAAAAATTAGGATGGTTGTCATAGCAATTAAAAATTTAAAACAAAATATGTTATCTTTTGAATGGTGAAAATCCTCAAAATCCTCAAGATGTTGCCTTTATACATGAATCTTAAACCTATGAATTCTAGCACAAACTATAAACTATTATTAAAAATAAGCACCGAGGTGAACAGAGATACTGACCTCTGACATCTCAATGCGTCCATCTTTGTTCTTGTCGAACTTCTGCATGAACTCCTTCATCTTTTCTCTAAAGGTGGGGTTTGTAGGGTCCTGAAAAAGAAGTCCAGTTTGAGATCTCACGTTGCTCGCTCATACACAAGTTTCACTGAAGGTAGTTTTTATGTGACATAATTGTTAATGTGCTGTTTGTATCTGCTAATGCTTGGCATGGCAAACATTGTGGTTTCATTTGCTGTGTCCAGATATACATCCAGAAGCCTGGTTACTTATGCCTAAACCAGGCTTATGTAGCCAAACCAGCTTTCATCCAACATCCATTATGATTTGGCTTTTGTTATACCCATTTTCCTCTAATATTATTTTGGACACAAATATTTTCATTTAGGCCTACATGTTAATTTGATGTAGATACATTTTGCATTCCAAGACTTACCACTCCTGCCCCTCTTCGTGCAATCTCCAACTCCCTGAAGAAGTTCTCCAGTTCCTTGCCTTCAATGTAGCCATTACCTGGAACACATAGAGCCTTTGTTTATACTGCTGACATGTATAAACTCATGTGGTCATGGTGTCACACTTGCATCGAATCTTGACTTTGTATTGATCCAAACATGAGCCTTTTACCAGTAACTGTCTTCCTCCCCTTGCTCTAATAGATTCAGCTATTGACTGGTGCAATGGAAACTGATCACTACTAAAGGACTGCAGCAGGTTAGTTGTTTTTTTTGTTTTTTGTTTTTTTTAGCTAGGAAGGTGATATACTTTGAAGAAAACCAAAAAAAGCCAACAGTGGGGGTTTAGCAAAATAAGACATTTCAGTAAGTGTTCAGTAATCTTCTGTAAAAACATGTGGCAGGCAGGTGTGTCTGGATGGCACGCTCTGGCCTGCATGTATCCTGACATAAGGCATACCCAGTTTTTGGACAGAATTTACAATGTGGAATAATTGAAAATCTTCATTCAAATGGTAACCCATGAACACAATAATACAGATGCATGCTTTTATTTCATCTCCTGGTGTTGGAGTCTCTTTTCATGCCACTCAGCTTGTTCATTAACTTCAAATTAATGTTCTAACAAGACCGAAGTGCACTTTTACAATTGAATAAGCTCACTCAACACATTTCTTATGTTCTTAAGCATATACAGTACTTTCCAGAACTCAATTTGTGTAACGTATTCCACTGTCTTTGTGTAGTGGCGTGTACTAAATAAATTCTAATTCTCTTGACACGTCTAATACTTATCCACAGCTTGGTTTGCCCTTGCACTAAAGTTCCTGTGGCGCCTTAATGTTCCTAGCGGTGATCCACTGCCCTGACACTGCTTATTCAGGGGACAAATGAGAATGGTCGCTTTACACAGGTACTTTGTGAAGCTGTGCCAATATTCCATCAGCCCGCACAACTCATCGGGCCGGACAGATGGCTCCAAACGATGTGACTACTGCTTCAATAAAACCCTGGAAGGCAGAACTGGCTCATTAAACACTAACAAAGATTATCATGCCATCCCACTTCCTCAACTCGCATGCTGTCTTTCCTTGTCATCTTTGTCCCTCTCCTCCCCCCCCTCTCTCTATCGGCTGCTTTGGTCTATCTATGGAATATTTGTATGTGGAAGTGGTACTGTGTGCGGGACAGTGCATCAAGCCCCGCTCTCTCCTGTGGGTCTTATTGACATTTAGCACTCTGCAGAGAAATGGCCTGCTTGGTAATTAAACAGAGTGAGATGTGATTAACTACATGGCAAATGGCATAAAATGACAATAAAAATAGATTTATGAATATATTATGCGTGGGTGTTGTCATATAGTTCAATGGATGCACCAGTAGATGCAGCGTTCCATTATGTCTGTGCTGTAAGGAGCATCTGCTGGGCCGTTCGGAGGCAGCTGTGAACGCAAATATATTTATTCTACACACAGCCTTGGTCTACAAGCAAGACACTCATGGCATTATGCTGTTATATGGTATATTGATTGTAATTGCAATATTAGATTGAACAATGTGACATTAAACAGACTAACTAAGGCAGCTACAAGGGGTCACATGCACAGCTGTGCCAGCCCCAAGCCTGGCAAAAAACTGCCAAGAAATATGCAAATCAGTTAAAAGTGGTTGGTGAAAATGCTACTACATCATCAAATGACAGATTTGTACTAAGTATATTTTCAGAAGAGGAATGTTGGCATTCTCGTCTATGCGCTTGCTCTGGCATGTTTTTACTACTCACTCATAGAGTCCACTTCATTAAAGATTTACTTTGGCATTAATTTTTATGCCAAATGCTTGAGCTGATGAGACCCTCTTCATGCAGGCTTGGGGCATAGTAAAGCTGCCTGGAGAGATTTTGGCTTGTAATCACTTAAAACGTGCTGCAGTCACAGACGGAAAATACTATATTGTTGTAATACGGAGATATAGGCTATGGAGATGAGATCTGCTGTGAGGAGGCTATATAGACCTTCACTTGTTGTTACTGGAGAAGCACCATCTCACCATCTCTATTTTGTAAGCTACTACAATTTTTTTACACAATCACATGCATGGGAAAACTAGAAAAGGTGTCATGTTCTCTTGAATGCAGGGTAAAGATTTTAAGCTTTGTATAGTTTTGAAATGTAAGTAAAAGTTATGAGTCATTGCTGTAGCAAAGACCACTTAAACATAGCACTTAAGGCATGCACTGAACAGTGGCACAAGGGGCTCAAAAAACACTTTTGGTCACCGTGCATTTTAGAACTCTGCATCTAACATCCCAGGAGACTCACCCAATGTAAAAATCAAGGTCCGAACGTTGGCTAGTAAGTTTTGCAAAGTGTTTAAAGCCTACATTTGCCTTTCAAAACAGCCTATTCAAGTATTCTGCAGTGAAGGCACACAAGCTTAGGGCACTGATTTCCATCCAGAGCCAGGTCATAGTGACAACAAATGTGCTATAATTAGCCATAAAAATGATGTTATATGATATTTTTCTCTTTTTTTTTTTGATTGAGAGGTACAAAGCGGTCTGTGCGCGCTGACAGAAAAGAGAGAGAGATGAGAGGGACACAATGTGCAGGGAGCTGTGAAAGATGCAATCCAGATGAGATTTGGGTCTGAGCCAACCAGGGAATACAGAGTTTCATCAGACGGGGTGCAATACCTCATGAGTATTTTTTTTACCCACAACTCAACATGTTTATTCATTTTCAACATATAGCCCTTTTTCTATCTCTTCCCAAGCTCAGGGCACTCCCATAATGAGCACAGGAGCAGAAATCAAATTCTCCAGCCAAATTTGATGATTAGATTTGATTTGCAAAGTGGCTCTGCACACAATATGTAAAAGCATTTATGTAAAACACAACAGAATCATCTACTGTAAAAGGCCACAACAACAGCCCTTCTCCGCTCATTGTTCCTGCTTGATATCTCTGTGGAATAGATTCAGCATCAAATAACACTCATTGCAGGAATACCCAGAAGGCATTGTGTGCAAATAGGTGGAACATACATGTAATCCACATCTTGGCAGGTGTGGTATTGCAGACACTTTGGGAAGTTGACTGCTTTACAACTTGTAATTTGACATAATAATGATTACACTGCAGAATTAAATGAAGAATTGATCCCACAATTTGATGAAGCAGTTTGACTGATTGCGTAGCATACTAAATGAGATTGCTAATTAGCTTTAGGTTAACCTTTTAAGACTAAAGCTTCCTAATCATATCCTTACATCCCTGAAGATTACATCTAAACTTTTAAGTTTGGGGAAATATTCAAATACAAGACAAAAAAGACTGATTAACATTTGCGTTTTGAGAGTTTTTGTCAAACTTAATTCTTGGTGACAGTATATTCCCACACACAGCAGTTTTCATTACAAATAAAACCAAATGAGCCGACAGCTATCATTAGTAAAAGAGTCAGTACGTTGTGATACATTCCTTGGTGCTTGCCAAAACTGACCTGTCATCATCCATTGCATAATTATAAAAAGGATAGGCCCAGTGTCTTGTGCAGTATACAGGGCTATTCCAGGGCTAATAGGGCTATTCCAAAGCAATATTTGGTATAAAAGACAATTGAGGAAGTTGATCTCCCCTTATGTTCCTTTTAATGTTATCCAGTCAGTTAAGTATGCACTAATGGACTAATTCTGTACAGAAATCTATTCTGCTGGCCTGACGATGTGCCCTGCTGAGAGCGAGGCACCACTTGACGGGCTGCAGATGTTGAAAGCTCCTTTGATTGCAAACGAATATCAATAGATGCTGCAGTCAGTCAACGCCACTCACTGCGTGACATCCACTGATTATAGGATTGCTCAACCCAGAACACAACACTAATGAAATCTCTAATTGATTGATAAAATAACACAATTTTAATCAATGTCCCCCCTCCTCCCCTAATGTTGATGTGAATATGATAGTGATTTGCCAATACACAGTTAATGTGTATAACAAATTAACTGCCAGAACTATGTCACATGAAGGCTAATCGTCTAACTTAATTGCAAAGCTGCAGTATTCATAAAAACATCACATTGAGAAAGAGCTACCTGTCACTTAAAGCGGAAAATAAAAGTTCAAAACGCGCTAATGCACACGCGGTGTCGGGAGTGGTCCGCATGAAATATTCATTTTAGAAACGTCCGACTTGGGCGTTAAAAGAATTTACAGATTTTTTTTTTTTTCTTCGACCTCTTTGACAAAGCTTTCACACACTATGAAAAAATGCTAATGCACAAAATGCAAAACATGATGAAGATATAAAAATATTATTTGTAAAATACATAATTGACTCGTAGTTATGAAAAATAAGAATGTCAAATGTCAAAAGTGGATCTACATAATGAAATTGCATTCCACTGTATAGCCTACATTTCTAAGCCTATGTTTTAACCTACACTTACGTTTCTTTTTCGCGATCTATTTGCCATTTATGCCAATGTAAAATAAAAGTGTAAAAGAGTATCTTTTCTATTAAAATTCTAGCAGTCAAACTTTTCTTGCTGAATAGTCACTCTTACCGTCGGCGTCAAAGTGCTTCCAGATGTCGAGGAACTGGGATGCAGTGACCTCGGCCAGGTGCAGGTGTGGAGGCTGCTGTGCTTTGTTTGCCATGATGCTGCCGGAAGGATGCTGTGGGTCACACAACGCGAAATCCCAACTTTTAGCGGAGTCTCACTGCGCTCAAAATACACCCCTCAACACACTGTGGCACCGGCGCGCTCCACGGCGCCTTTTAAACCCACGCGCACGAGCCGTAATGCGGCTGCGCTGCCAGTGGAGGCGCTCTGCCATCGAGGAGGGCCATCTGAGTCAGCGTCCCGTACAAGTATGTGTGTGTGATGTGCTGGTGTGATAGGACGTCTTGGGCACTGCAGTGGACCCTGGGAGTGAATGCAGTTCTCTTATTGTTACATCATCAGTGCTGCATCTTGGTCAACATGTGTGTGGAGATTCGGCGCATGCAGTGACTGAGAAGGCTACTTAATCATATAATGACAACCCCATTAACATCCATTTGTAGAAAGGCACAAGTCAGTGAAGTGTGGGTTTGTCGTAGATCAAACATTTGCAGAGGCACTCACTGTGGATTCCTATCTTTCACATGCATTAGGAAGAAAATTAAGAAGGGACATGAGTGTTCATTCTTGCAGTAGATTGAAAATTTCCAGACTGTTTTGAATACAGGTTAACAGCAGCAGGATTTTGTTAGTGCCAATCATACACTATAAACGTCAGTGTGGAAAAATGTTTACATGTAGGCTGCACTTGTGCTGCAGGCAGCATGTATTCAGCATTGCCATTGTAAGGTATTTTCTAGCAGTGCAGCACTACATCAAACTGGTATCTTGATTTACTAATGCTAAGGTAAATAACACGTGCCAAATACTGGATGTGGAATGCGTGGGGACTCACGGAGACGCTATGCAGACCAGCGTGGGAGATTACAAGGACGTGTGGACAATATACGAAGGCCACATCTTCTTATCTGTGGCCCCTCTCACTAAGGAATGTGTGACCCCCACTCTGAGAGGGTCATAAAACACTCACCTTGTTCGACTTTGCTTAAAACTTCTTAATGTGTAACGCCATGAAGAGGACCCACCTAACTTACCTGCGTGCTGGGCCAACAACTTAACAACTGCAACTCAACTCACACTAATCACACTTCCAACAAGCCCCAAGCATCAAGGGCAAGTAACTATCCTTCAGTTGTAAAGCCACCACACACTAACACTTGTTTCTGGCTCTTTGAATTTGCCTTTTTTAATTTGTCTTGATCAAAAGTGTCTTCCATTCATAATACAGACAATATGTTTTTGTCATTGTCTGTGTAATGATTTGAATTAGGAATTATTATCATTACACAAAGATTTTAATTAGGCCTAGCCTAATGTGAGGTGATATCTATAATATTATGACATATATCGGTCTACTGCTATTTCAAGCAGTTAGAAAAACATCTGTAGTGTTTTCAAAATTTGTGAAAAATGCATGTGCTTTAATGGAATATGCAACACTCATATGGTGTGTATCAGCTCACTGTGTATGTTTGTGCACCAAGTCACAGCAGTTGTTTTACTGATGTAGTGTTTATTATCATTGTGTGCTTCCTCTTTAGCCATCCATCTTCAAAGGGACTTTATTCACACCCTTCTGGCATAAATTTGATGCCAGCAATGCATAGGTTTCCATTACTTCAGTGTGAAGAGATTGCTGTATCAGCAAGATGGTATACCAAACAGAGCTAGTGCAATAATAAACTGTAGTAACGCGTGGGCACTTTAGGGTGTGTTTTCCCTGGTGAAGTGCAGTGTGTCAGCCTCCTCTGAGACCAGGGCACAGAGGACAAATACAAGTCAGCCAACTGCATCTGAGTCATGCTCAGAGAACCACTTCTCAGGTAACACTGAAGCATGATGGGAGAGGGCACCGACACTGCCCTATACAGTATGTGTGTTCTGTTCAGCCGTGACAGTTAGTGTATATTAATTGAGTGAGCAACTGCATCAGTCAGATATTATGCAGGGGCGTTGGATTAGGAGGGGGTAAGGAGTACTCATTTACCCGGGGTCCAGAGCAGGAAGGGGCTCAATGTCTGCAGTGTGCATCATTCATACAGAGAACATGTAGAGTGCTCAGAATTCTGTACTACAACCTTGATTATGACCACTGACCTAACTTTAGTGGTTACAATGTTAATGTGAAGATGTGAGGCACACTTTGTACTCTATCAGCCTGGATAATAGTGTTTGTGGAGGGTCATCTGAGTATACCACCCATGCCATTTGAATGTGCACGTCAGCACACTGGGAAGCAATCATTTTCAGTGGCAACCCCAGAAAGAGACAACAACGATGATTAAAAAGATCAAAATAAATTCACTGATGTGGATAAGCTAAGCATCCTATTCATCTTAATGCACTGTTGAATTGATCTGTCACATTTGCACAGAGGTGGAGCAGTAATTTCCCAGATTTACCCTCCATGGCGCTGCTGCTAGAGTGCTGACACACTGCTGGCAGCTCTCTCTCTCTGGAAACAGCGTGTGAAAGTCAGCAGAGACGCTCTACCAAATCCTTCTCCTCCTGCTTGTACCAGTCACATTCACTAACTAGAGGCCCACCGAGCACTACATGACAGTACATGGTATTAGCTCTGTAGGCATTGTGAAGCTTCAAAAATTGTGTGACCATGATGTTGTTTAGGAATGTGCACTCAGCAGACCTGTTCCCCTCTATTTCCTCAGCTTCCCTTTTCACCCTGTAATAATCAATAGTGGGCTCTGGGCTCTACTGGCACACTGACAATAGATAGTTCAACATTACATTAGAGATAAGGATTGTCACCAGCCCCAGGGACTGCCGACTCAAACACACTTCACTCTCCCACTCACTTTAGTCACTCTTATCTTATCTCCCTGTCTCCCAGTCAAACGGCTGTCCAGCATCCAGCTATTTGATGACTCTTTTGCTGTTGGATTGTCTGTAGAATCCCAACTTATTTGATAGCGACAAGTAAAATGTGTGACTTTTATTAGACTATACAACATACATAAATATTTTCAGTGTCTTTCGGTACCAAAATTCACTATTCTTTGTGGTAGGTATTAGATTCTAGTATTTAATTATGCCAGAGGGGGGCTTGCATGCTTGGGGCAAGAGTCGATTGTTCTTTTGAAATATCTATAAGAAAATTCCCCAAAATTTGAACCTAATAAATACTGTTAGGCAAGGCAAGGCAAGTTTATTTGTATAGCACACAATTCGTACACAAAGTAATTCAAAATGCTTTACGGAATAAGAAAGACATTAAATCACAATACAACAAATCAAAACATAAATAATCACAAAAAATCATCATAAAATTAACATTAAGAGAAGAGTGAAGAATAAAAACTTTTCAGTCATATGCACAGCTAAACAGAACCGTTTTGAGCCTGGATTTAAACATTGCCATTGTAAATATACTATTAGTGCTTTCATTTGCTTTGTTACAACAAAAATCTGCATATTACCTGTATATTACCTTGTCTCTGTTAAATATCGTAGCCCTATTTGCAATGCCATCTGAAATCAAACAAAATGTACAAAAAGATTTTGGTCTGTCTTGACTCTCTTCTCTTCTTTAACCATCATGTATTCTTGTCTAATCCTATTTTCATTCCCAAAAAAGAAGCACATCTTAATTTCAAATGATTTGTCAGTTAATTAAAAAATATTGTCTTTTTATGTGTCTGCAGTTTCAATATTTTACAGTTACGATTCAATATTCACATTTCTGAACTCTAGAACATGTAGCTATTCTTAGTAATATCTGAATAAAACAAAGCCTCTATTCCCCTATGTCAAGGCTGAACTTGCTACATAATAATGCAATTTGTGCTTATATGAAAGTGTATTCTTAACAATACATAAATCATCTTATGGGTATCGTAATTGTGATGTTAATTATGTTTTTATATGATATATTTTGCCAATACTTAAGGAATCTGTTGAAGTAATATTAAAAGTAACAAAATATAGTGGTTTATCTTAGAGCACCACTCCTCCCTTGACCCATCAGGAAGGAAATGCAATATTTTACAAGTACAATTTTCACAATCTACGTATACATACAGAATGTTTTGGCAGCTTTGGTAAATACGCTCTCAGACCTAATAGGTGTATGCTGTGCTGCTGTTGTGGCTTGAGTCTTTTCATTTGTATGAATATTTTAGCTCTACAGTGGGTCGTACGCAGATGAATTATGTAACGCAGAGAAGCCGGGAACAGAAGAACCATTTCCACTTCATCTCAATCTCATGGAGAAGCCTCTCTCTCTTTTTTTTCATTATGTTGGAAATATAATAAACTGCTCCTCACCTTGACATATCCATATTGATTGAAGTTTAGGATAGACCTCCAGGGTGTATAGATAAAGCTCACATATTTCACAGTTGCTCTTATTCATGAGAAAAAAGAAAAAAAAACAGCACTGAAATTTCATCAGCATGATTTTTATTGGTAGCAGCATTTGATGATTCATACACAGCTAGATTGCATGGAGCATACTGGCCATTCACTGTAGCAGTTGAACAGCACAACTTAATAGAGCTATGAAAAACATAAGAGGGGTATACATGTTCCAAAGATTCGTTGTTCAGTTTGTAGTAGTTTTGTCAGCAGGCAAATTTAAAATGATGACTCCCTTATTATTAATCTTACTGGCAAACAAGTAAAATATTTTATGCTACACAAAATTACCTGGGAAGCCCAAGATGACACGCTTTTTCAATACTTTAGAAAGACGGATAGAGACCGCTTCGCCAAGCAAAAGAAATAGTCTAATCACTGCCAGTTTTAGATTTCAACCAATCAAAAAATATATGTATGCTATTTCTTTCAGTTTGGTACACCATGACTTACTCTACCAATGCAGGACAACAACTAAACCTTTTGTGTAAAATGTACAAAAGAGAGTGCAACCAGTTGAACAATATAAGCACCATTTTTTAGGTGTTTTAGGAAGTAGACTGCTGATCTGATTTCCTTTGCAGTGCTAATGAATAAGACACTCAAGGGGCCTTGGCAGGGGGCCCACATCAGCTCAGAGAGAGAGAAGTGGGAAGGCCCATGTACAGTACGTATAATAATAATTCCTGTCACATACAGCACAGTGGTCTCTCAGTGTGTGTGCAGCTTTGTTCAAACATCTGTCAATCCTAGTCAATCCCTGGTACAACCTCAATATGCAATATCACACATTTGACTTAACGCAGCTCTTCTACACTGCTTTTTGAATACTAATGTGACTTCATGATGGCCACAGGACTCATAGCTGCCCATACAGTTTAATCCTGAGTTGTGAATTTGACCTTTTCTACACATTTATATGTTTCACACATTTGATATACATCTTTTAAGCTTACAATAAAATAAATGCAAATATCAGTAATAAAAATAATACATTAATATGTCTTTCCTATTCCTATTCTCTTAGCATTAAATAGTTATATTTTATATTTTAAAAGTACAATATATTTTACTTTCATTTAAATGTAAGAATAATTTAAGCTTTTATTGTTTAATTTTTCCAAAAACTGTACTGTTTTTTACCTCTTTTGGCCCAAAATAATAATGTTAATCTTAAAAACACCCAAACCTTGATTACCCTGTTCTATGCAGCTGGGGTTTCCACATGACTGCACTCTTGTTTATGTGGAGTTTTCATGCTTATGACATCACATCTTGAGGACTCCACAGATAAGATCTTGAAGGACCTTGGTTTGTTTCTGTGTGGTTCTCAGTACTTCCTCATGATTAGCTTTTTCATCACTGTCGTAGTCTGTTATCACCTTGTTTGTTATAAGAGACACTCCCAGGACACGCAGACCACAATGACGAGCCACCAGCACCTCTGGGACTGTGCTCATGCCTGGAATAAATATATACCGGTACATTATTATATACATTATTTTAAGTTTTGTCCTTTCTCTTTTTACTTTAAGTTGCATAGGCCTAATTCATTATATATTAATGTCCATGCTAAATTCCTCAGACAATTCTACTAACAACGTCAATATGAATGCATTTATATTTATATTGCAACTGTAGAATATGCAATTGTTCATGACAGCAAACAGCAATTGACAGATGGTATTAAAATTATACTTACCGACAGCATCAGCACCCAGAGTCTGCAGAAGTTTGCACTCTGCAATGGTCTCATATGAGGGCCCAGCCAACATGCAGTAAACACCTTCTTGAAGGAAGTGGACTACCCCCATGGCTTCAGCTGTAGACCTCAGTTTGAGCCTCAGTTTGCGATCATAAGCATCAGACATGCAGGGGAAACGCACTCCAAACCTATAAGAGGAAAGAAACATGTCATTTCAATACAATTCTATGACCACTGATTGTACAGTCTCAAAATCCACTGAAAACTGAAAACTACATTTTAATTATTAATGCCAATATTGTTGGAGACACTAGGAATATACTACATTAACATTATTACAATAAAATATATCAATGAAATAAAAAAGAAACCTTTCGTCATTTGGTCCACACAGTGGGTTTTGTCCTGCAAAGCCTGGCATGTTAATGTGATCCTTAATGATCATAATATCTCCAACATTGAAACTGTCGTTGAGTCCTCCTGCTGCGTTTGTCACAATCAGGGTTTCCACTCCCAGCAGAGAGAAGACACGCACAGGGTACGACACCTACAAAAACACAGCAATTTAAGCCAAGATCACTGCAATATAAGAAAGGGAAGACATATTATTGTTACATTTTTGCTTATATCTGTGTTGGTTTACCTGTGTAGTGGCTTTTACAAGTCGTAATTTAATGATACAGCTAGAACAAGTTTGCTTAATTTTTGTTCTAATCTAGACTAATGAAAAGTGTCTCTTATACATACTGCCTAACAGGGAGCACACCCAGTTTTCCTGGTTCTACATCTTTGTTTTTGTATGTCACTAATGTTTTTGTTTTGTCAATGATGGAGATGAAAATAAATAAATCATGAAATTAAATAATCAAATTATTTTGATTATAAAACATTCATAGATTTTTACATCTTATTTTGAGATATCATTTAGTATTACAGTCTTGTGGTACATTCTTATGTGTGAGTCGATGTGATACACTGTTAACTTGATGATGTTTGTGTAATTTCATTGTCACATGACATGTGTGTTTATGTGCTGCAGGAAGTGTATAAACCACCTGCTAAAACAATAACTTGGTTTTATGATTAAATTGAGTTAGCTGTTCATGTGTAACAGTGTAAAAAGACAAAAGTCCAAGCTCATGTTGACAGCACAGCAGCTATAAACCAACCTGAGCGAGAAAGTTAATCCCCACAAGTCAGTCTTTGTCCTGTATTAAAGGACTTTTGAATCAGCAAAGTATCAAAATGCAGAACAATCTGGAGTGACACTGGACCTGAGACATGCAGTGGCACACAGAGCAGATTAGACAGCTGACAACTAGTCTGTCTGGTTTTACATTTTAGTAAAAACTAAACAGTACATTCTTTGTAATAATAAGACTCATTTTACACTAGAGTCCCAATCTTGAATAAGAATACTTTATCCATTAATGACACTTACCGTGTGTATACTGTAGCCTTCATAGAAGTGAAATCTCCCCTGCATGCACACACAATCATGTCCCTCGAGTCTTCCAAAGACCAGCTTACCGGCATGACCTTGGACTACACAGTTGGGAGAAGGTTATCAGACA
>KN477784.1:4850-16056 GCA_000787095.1 Periophthalmodon schlosseri
TGTGCTGCTCCGCGGGGACACAGCTCCACTTAGACACCAGCTCGTCCACCAGCTGAGGACACACACCACAGGTCAGGGGGTAATTAGGGGGGAGTGGACCTGGCTGGGTTATTTTCAAGGTAGTTTCTAGATTTGTTGGTGCCCAAGTTCACATCTCCTCTCAAAAATTCTTGCATAATTCAAAACAAAATATAGAGTTTGGTGCTTTGATAGTTGATTCTGCAGAAATCTGTACCGTTTCTCAGTCCTCTGTATTTTTATTTTTTAATTTTTTTACTCCTAAACCGCCATGTTCGTTTTTGACATGTTTCCGCCTGTTCGCCCTCTAGAATCGGGGAGACAGGATACGGCTCCCGACCCACTCGTCTTTGTAAAGTTGTCAAAGAGTGTAGTCGTGGCTCGACAGGTAAATAAATCAAATGATCAATCACATTTTTGTCTTATTTTACCCACTCGTTTTGTAAAGTTGTCAAAGAGTGTAGTCGTGGCTCGACAGGTAAATAAATCAAATGATCAATCACATTTTTGTCTTATTTTTTAAAACAAACATGATTTTCAATAATAAGGTTCATGGACAAGAAAGCAAATAACATGAGGTTTAACCAGCAAATTAATGCTATTCCCTCCTGTTCCATTTAACACAAAAATATCCAATTTACTTCTTGAATTTTTTCTCTGAAAACATGCTTTTACAGCCACATGTAGTGGTGGAAAAAGTACTCAACCTTATTACTTAAGTAAAAGTACAGATACCAGAGCAAAAAAATACTCAAGTAAAAAGTAAAAGTATCACATGAAAAAATTGGCTTAAGTAAAAGTATTAAAGTACCCGTTTAAAAATGTACTTAGAGTAAAACATAAAAGTATTTTGCGCAGAGTTTGAGATTTTATAAGGCTTCAAATGTAGTGATTTTGATAAAGATTTGTGCTATACTGCAGTGTTTTTACCTTCAGGACCAGGGAGAAGTTGTGCTTTAGCGTGTTGTCGATGGCGTTCTCGTACACCTTCTTCCTCATGACGCTCTCTGTTGCCCCAGTTCCAGAGCGATACCCCAGCAAGGACTTCAGCATGGTCTCAAAGGAGTCCGCTGAAACAAACACAACCCATCAGCTGATGTAGGGGGCAGCATAGACCACTTCAAATGTACAACGCAATGTTCATTTCGTCAAATAAAATATCAGTTTTTGTGATATGTGATGTGATTCAAACTAAATAAAAAGTAATACTAATACTAAAGCTATGACTAAAAGTACAGATATTTATAAATAATAGAAACTAAACAAACTCAGAGTCCCAAACCAGACCATAAACAAACGTCTAAGCACCACATCTGTGCATGTCCCATGAAGCAATGACATCATACAATTTATCAATTAGTTAAAGATGTACTATGTAACTTTTCTGCTGGTCTTTAGTCCAAATTCAGCCGTCTCAAACAGGGCCTGCTCTAGTCCATGAAGGTGTTTTGCCTAGAAGGTTCCACAGTATGGCATTAAACTTATCCATCTCCATGGAGACAAGCATGTAACGCCACCAGACTTAATTACCTCTGTGGTGAGGCGAGCCTGCTCATATGAAACAATGCGCATACTAAAGGTATTTTTAAACACAAAAATACTGCTATTGAATAAAAGCAAGATAGATCATTTTAATGCCGTGCTGTGGAAAATGTGAGGCCAAGGTATCTCCATAGAGACACGCAGGTGGCAGAACCTCCACCAGAAACGTTGCATAGTGTGTCTTTAAAATAAAAAAATTAAAAAACTATAATGGATTAGTTGACTAAAACTAAAAATAATTGTTTGACTTAATCTTGACTAAAACTATAAGTAAATACATTTTATTCAAAAGACCAAATGTAAATCTCACTGGAGTGGTTCGGGTTGATGTGTTGCCGTAGCTGCTGCACTGAGCCCAGGCTGACCACAGGCCTCCTGCCGAACCAGAACGACGCCACCGCCCCGTACTCCTCGTGAAGGCCCAAGAGGAACTCATGGAGACTGCCTCTGTTCACTATGTCCTGCAGGTTACCGTCTCTGACAGAGACAAGAACAGAGGGTCAGAAAGATGTGTGTGTAGGGTCAGAGAGACAGAGAGGCAGAGAGAGAGAGGGGTCAGAGAGACAGAAGGGGGCAAATAGAGAGGGGAGTAGAGATGGAAGTGCAGAAAGATATGTGTGTAGGGTCAGAGAGACAGAGAGGCAGAGAGAGTGGGTCTGAGAGAGAGGGGGTCAGAGAGACAGAAGGGGGCAGAGAGACAGGAGAGTAGAGACAGAAGTGCAGAAAGATATGTGTGTAGGGTCAGAGAGACAGAGAGGCAGAGAGAGTGGGTCTGAGAGAGAGGGGGTCAGAGAGACAGAAGGGGGCAGAGAGACAGGAGAGTAGAGACAGAAGTGCAGAAAGATATGTGTGTAGGGTCAGAGTGAGAGGGGGCAGAGAGACAGAAGGTTGGAAAGATGTAGGGGTAGAGAGACAGAGAATCAGACAGATGTAGGGGTAGAGAGACAGAGAATCAGACAGATGTAGGGGAGAGAGACTGAGGGTCAGACAGATGTAGGGGAGAGAGACAGAGAATCAGACAGATGTAGGGGAGAGAGACTGAGGGTCAGACAGGCAGGGGCAGAGAGATGTAGGGTCAGAAGTCACAGAGGGTCGGAGTGACAAAGGATCAGAGAGACAGTGGGGCAGAGCTATGAAGGGCCAGAAATAGGGCGTCAAGAGAGATGGGCAGGGGCAGGGGGTCAGAAAGAGAGGCGAGAGAGAAAAGAAAGGTCAGAAACAGGGGGTCAGACAATTCAAACATTACGTAAATGATGAAAGTAACTGTTCTGTTGGTCCGGGGACACGTCTGGTAGGATACATACTTTTCATCTGTGGGGTTGAGGCCTGGTATGCCCGAGGCTCTTCTGGAAGACTGAAACACACACATGCACTTAGAATAAAAGTCATCAGTCTGCACATTTTTACGCAGACAATGTGGGAGCCTCCGTGAAAAGCGAAGGAAAGCTCCAGCTCACGTCCTCTCTCTCTCTCTCACCGGGTACAAGTAGAGAACAGCCCCGACCAGGATGATGACAAAGGTCACAGCGAAAATGGCGAAGTCCAACATGTCCGTGCGCAGATCCTGGAGCACTTAAGCCCACGTTCCCTCATGAAAAGTGC
Organism: Periophthalmodon schlosseri; assembly: GCA_000787095.1. NCBI lineage: Eukaryota > Metazoa > Chordata > Actinopteri > Gobiiformes > Gobiidae > Periophthalmodon > Periophthalmodon schlosseri. Next base: position 8,013 of record KN477784.1, read on the forward strand.
ACTTCTGCTCACAACTGTTACCCCGATACCACGTCAACAAGACACAGATCCGTGCGATCGTCCAGCCACTGCAAAGGCTCCGCTGCAGCCAGACCAAAGCAATCCAACACAGAGTCAAGTCTAGATCAGACGTGTGTGATTAAATTAAAAAAAAAAAAAAAAAAAGTCTTTATATCTAATAAGATCTGACGACAAGAGTGCTACAAAGATCCTAAGTATTAGTATGTGTGATCATATTTTAATTCGCCTTTTAAATGTCTCTTTGAACATTGCCAGACGGGTAGGTAATTATACAAAATTTAATAGCAGTAGATAAACAAATACCTCGTCTTATCTTAACATGAACAATAGGCAAAATCCTCCAGCTACGGTTTGGAGATGGGTCCCCAGGTGCACTACGGCCCCTTCTTTCCTCGACAGGTTGCCCCAGTGGCATTGAAGGATGGGTCAAATGAAAAGGACAAATTTTCCTTATATATTATACCTTATATAAAAAAGGCACCAGGGACAGTCCTAGAAAACCCTTGACTGTTTATTCTGTCATAAGGTGGAATCAGACACTTACAGGCAAGGACATTAAAAAACATATAGACTACTGTATAAACAATAAAAAAGTACAAGAACACATTCCTAAAGTGTGCAAATAATAACAAATGCTGAGGTATCGAGTGAACATAAAAACATTTAAGCAGCGTTAGGCAGTCATCTCCGACTTTTCCTCTTTGGGCGCTTCTATCCTCATGGACATCAGGAACACTAGGGACAGACAAGGGTCAAGGTTTATTTAAAGGGAAATGCAGAAGAATATTTTTATGTAAGTGTTTTCTATACCCTCAGTGTAGTCTGTGTCGGGCTGTGTGCTGATGAAGACCCAGGACAGACCCACCAACAGCGCCACCACCAGGTTGACTGTGACCCAGGGGTGGAGAGTCTGCTGCTCCACGCCCGTCGGCCTGCAAAAAAAAAAAAATCACACATTTCACACGTCAAACTAAACTCTGCATCGCCAACGCTATTTGATGGCAGTAATTCTTTTTCTTGTCATAACTATCTTCAGGACAGAGAATATGAAAACTTTTAAAACGCATGTTTCAGAAATCACATTATGCAGTTTTTGTCGTAGTTTAGATTTGCATTTTTCCTTTGTTCAACAGTTAGTTTTGTGTTGCCAGGTCTGATTCCTTCATTCTCCAGTAGTATATTTGTTGTGTATGTAAATGTAAGTTTTTTTAAGATAGGCGCTCACCACAGAGAGGAGTTGAACGATGGATACAGGTTGATGCGGTCACTAGTCATCTGCTGGCTCAGAGACAGGATCAAAGCACAGAAGTACACTGTGGACAGGAGGGTCAGAGGTCAGAGGAGCGTGAGAAGAGGGTCAGAGCTGACAAAGGTCAAACAGGATCTGAGTGGACTTACAGAAAGCGACCAGTGCCACAGGCTCCAGGGTCATCAGCTGTCTCAGGGCCAGAGAGCCTTTGGCCAGATTCACTCTGAAAACAACATGACCACTCATCAGAAGTACAGTTAATAACAAAATAATAATAATAATAATAAAACTAGTGTTTTTGCTCATTAGAAATATGTGGCCTAGGCTAAGCGAACAGTTGGGCTAAGGGTACAGAGGGCGGGACTGATGTTGCAGAGGGAGGGGTTATATGTGAAGAGAGCAGGGCTGACTGAACAAGAGCACTAAGGGCGGGGTTATGTGTGGAGAGGGCGGTACTATGTGTGGAGAGAGTGGGGTCTATGTGTGCAGAGAGAAGCGAGAGAGAAGGGAGAGAAAGGGGAGAGAGAGGGGAGAGAGAGGGGAGAGGAGTGGTCAGGTGGGTTGTTACCGGTCGAAGGCGCCCACAGTGCTGAGGACCAGCAGCAGGTAGAGCAGACACTGGCAGGGGTAGGCCAGGCCGTGGTACTGCTGCAGCAGGTTTGACAGAGCGGTCAGGTGTGGTCCCGCTAACACATACACCACCACTATGTGCCACACGGCAAAGCCCGCCAGGAAACCCTGAGAGAACAGGCTCAGCGTCCTGCAAACAGAACATTGGTTATTCATAAAACATGACCTGTTGTTAAACTTATTAAAACATAAAGCTTTCTGTTTGAAGGAAGAAAATGAGACAAAAAGAGGAAGAAAACAATAAGACAATGTATATATCTCTTAAAGGTGCACTATGTAACTTTTTTGGTGGAGGGTCCGCCACCTGCTTGTGTCCAGATAAGCCATCAATTACAGGTCAGATCTGGGGAGAGGAGACCCCGCTCACAGAAAGATAACATTTTTCAGGGCATTTATGAGCAATAAAAGTGTGTAATTGAATAAATACAAAATAGCAAAGTTTAATACTGTGGAACATTCCAGGCAAAGTAATAACATCTCTATAGAGACAAACAAGTAGCAGACCCACCACCAGAAAAGTTACATAGATCACCTTTAAATTGGCCATACAATTGTATTCACAAATTCAGATTGTGGTTTAAGGCTAATAGATTCTCAGAAATATGAAATTAATGAAGCGTGGAGTGTGGAGTCACCTGAAGCCCTGGTGCAGCCTCACAGACACATCTCTGGTGCTCAACACACCCAGAGGCTGCAGGTCCATGTGGTCCAGCTCCTCACTGCCGCGGCTCCCAGGGGCCCGCTCCGACGCCTGGAACCGCCCTGGATCACACGCAAAACACTTACTACATAAGGACGACATCTTGTATTAAACGTATATTAATTAAGTACACTCACTGTTCCTCTCGACGAAGACCTTGGCCACAGGCTGGCTCTGAGCCTGGGGGGCTGTGAACAGGGAGTGGGGAGGGGCGGGGGGGGCATCTGTGGCGATGTCGTCCTCCTCCACAGCCAGCTCGTCGGGCAGGGGCACCTCCGCGGGTCTGGCCTTCCTGTAGGAGAGACGGACAAAAGTCTACCCACAGTGCATGCCTACTCAAAACGTGTCACCCCCAAGATTCGTACTTCTTTTTCTTTGGTTTTTTGACGACCTCCTCTGCCTCAGTGTTCTGCTCCAGAGCCTCTGCGTTCACCAGGTCAGCTTGGTCATCTTCTAGATCTGGAACAGCGTCAGGGAGTAGATCAACTAACTACTCATAAATATACACTGTTGCTCTACTGTCCTTAAAGGAACTGTAAGTAAGATTTTGATTTTCTATAAACATTTCTATAACTGTGTCCCCAGATAAACAAGTTCAAATCAAATATAGTTCTTAGTGGTAACAGTGGTAATGCTGGTGTATTCTTACAAAAACATTACAAAAACATTGGAAATGATGGATCTCAAGTAGAATAGCAAATCAGAAAGCAGAATGAGCCTCACATGATGCTCTCAGATCTGAATCCTCACTACCTAAACCCCACCACATGCAGCCAATCATTAATTAGTGCTAGTGCAGCCTCTGCAGCTCAGTGAGTGAATTCTAGAGCTTCACATGAGGCCTGTCCATATACTACGAATGAAAAAAAACTCTATACGCAGGTTAAGACACTGGCAACCCATGTTCAGTTGTGACTGCAGTATTTTTTTACTGTAAGAGAAAAGTTCCTTTAATATCTAGAGTCCTAAAAATAGTTTGCTAAATCAAAGCAAATCAAATGATGATACACTCTTGCTTGCACGCTTTATCTTTGATTCATTGTCGTTGATAGCTAGATGGCTGACAGACTGACTCTGGCAGCATTTGAAATTGTAATGCGTTTTTTTGTTCTAGCCCCATCAAATAATATATACAACACATTCAAATGATCATACACTCTTGCTTGCACATTCTATCTTTGATTCATTGTTATTGAGCCCCATCAAATAATATATACAACACATTTTGATGTAATGTGTGTATTAATGTTACCTATGGTAGCTGCCTTCTTCTTCCTCCTCCTCTTCTGTGGGGCCGGGTCAGTGAGGGAGTCTGAGGGAAGTTGCTCCCCAGGATCTGAGAGCCTCGAACCGGACACGCTTCGCATCTCAACGTCCCCATCTGTAACAGGAGATGCACAAATTACAATGACGCATTCAGACAGCATAATAAAATCATATTTTTAGCCAGAACTATTTTGAGAAGTTAGCGGTTTTGTCATTACCATCTGTAGCGTCCCCTGTGAACTGCTTTCTCAATTTCTTCTTTTTGCGCTTGGGTGCTTCTCCTGTAAAAAAAATTTATATTAGAGGGGGGCCCATGTGAGATTTCCCCGGCCCCCCCAAGTTTCTGTCGACAGGCCTGTATAAAACATATAATTTTACAGCAATAATAATAACAAACCATTAAAATTTAACTTACCAACGGAATCTTCACTGGGGAGACAACATGTGTCCGAAGAAAAGTAAAAAAAAAAAAAAGTTAGTGATTTCAGTGGAAGACAGTTTACAGTAATATATCAAAAATAAACCAACCTGGGCATGGTAGGAAGAGTCCTCTGTCCTCTCTGAAAAAAACCACAATGGTCAGTTTTACATTAACTAAAAGAAATAAGCAGGTTTCATCTTATTTAGAACGGTTATATTTACTTGCAAATAACTTACCATCTTTCTAACCATGTTCCGCGTGAGAAAGTAGTGACTGACTAGTGAGAGAAAGGTAAGCTACAAATAGCCTGATAAATCCCGGTCTAAAAGCGTCCACTGCTCATTTAAGCTCTAAGATTAGCTAGGATCTGGGATTTAAAGAGACAAGTGACAACAGTGGGGTCCAGTGTCTTTAATAAACTATTCCATTATGATCCGTAGAAATGGCAAAAGGGTCTATGTCTTAAGTTCTGTGGTAGTTAATAGGCTGTTTACGTGGCATCACATTCAGTAGTGGAAGTTGCCTTAAACTGTCAAACTGCAGATGTTTTGATGTGGTTTATAGTTAATACCTGTGTAATTACTGGAGCTGTATTATCTGTCAGCACAAATGAACCAAGGTGGAATAAACTTTTTTAAGATGCAGTGAGATAGTGACTGATGAACATCTAGAAGTTTGGCAGTGGTTCATATTTTAGCCTCAGTGAATGATTGAAGTGAATGAAGTGAGATACTGACCTGTGGGAGAGGAGGGAGCTGTCTGGGATGCATTTTCTGTGGACAAACAAAGCTAAAGCCAAATGACTACTACTGATGATTACTACTTACTACAAACATTAGCAGGAGGTTTAATTTGTCCTCCTGTTTCTTTTAATCAAGTGTTTAAATTAAACATCGTAAAAAACAATGATAAAATAGCTGTGATTGATTTATTTCAGACTGTTAGCGCTGAAGCTAGGCGCGTTAACCGTTGCCTCGTTGTTGGCCGGATGTTTACAGCGGAAGTTACGTCATCCTCCAGGCATGAAACGTTTCCGGTCAGTGGGGTTAGCTCAAAGCTAAAGCTAAGCTTCGTGAAAATGTCTAAACAAGGCGAAGGACTGAGAGCTTTGGTGAACGAGCGGCTGACTGCGGCTGCTGAGGAGATCTTTGCGCTGTTTGAAAGAACGATAGCGGAGTATGAGGAGGAACTGTGCCGCTCCAAAGAGGAGAACAGGAGGAAACAGGAGGCCCTGGACTCGGTTCTGAGTCCGAGAGTCCTGCGGCTACGAGCGGGTCACCACACTCCCTCTCCTGTCCCCGGACTGAAGCATGAGACCACATGGACGCCACAGATTAAAGAAGAGCCAGAGGAAAAGAACGTCAAACAGGAGGAAGAACTGTTCCCAGAGTAAGGATCAAACATTTAAACACACCTAACTGCAAAAACAGTATGAGGGGGTCATCATACACAAGGAGGGAGAATCTGACCGATAGTCAAACCTCGGTTTCAAGAGGAGCAGTGTGGTTATCATGCTGGACTCCAAGTCAGCTCTCTACTCCCCATTGGTTGCTTGAGGGTTCTTGGAAGTTGCCTAACCAGTCCACATGCGTTTTGTGGATCTAGAGAAGGCGTTCCACCGTGTCCCTCAGGGTGTCCTTGTGGGGTCCTTTGCTAAGGGCTGTCCGGTCCCTGTATGACCGGAGCAGGAGCCATGTTCGTATTGCTGACAGTAAGTCAGACCTGTTCCCAGTGCATGTTGGACTCCCCAGAGCTGCCCTTTGTCACCGGTTCTGTTTATTGTTTTTATAAACAGAAATACCAGGTGCAGTCAGGGACCTGAGGGGGTCCAGTTTGGGGACCACAGGATTTCATCTCTGCTGTTTGGAGATGATGTTGTCCTGATGGCTCCATCGAACTAGGGCAGCCGTGAAGTGGCTGGGATGACAATCAGTTCCTCTAAATCAGAGGCCATAGTTCTCAAACGAAAAAAGGTGACTTCCCCTCTCCGGGTGGGTGGAGGTCTTGTTCACAAGTGAGGGAAGGATAGAGTGTGAAAATGACAGGCGGATCGGTGCAGTGTCTAAAGTGTTGCATTCGCTGTTTTGGACTGTTGTGGTGAAGAAGGAGCTGAGTCAAAAGGCAAAGCTCTCGATTTGCCGGTCTGTCTATGTTCCTACCCTGACCTATGATCATGACCTTTTAGTAAGGGCCGAAAAGACAAGATTGTGCTTACAAGCGGTCAAAATGAGTTTGAGGCTCGGAGTAGAGCTGCTGCTCCACCATGTTTAGAGGAGCCAGTTGAAGTGAATCAGGCATCTGTTCTGGACCCCTTCTGGACGCCTCAGGGAGGTGTTCCATGCATGCCCCACCGAGGAAACCCCAGGGATGACACAGGACACACTGGAGAGACTGTGTCTCTTGCCTTGCTTGGGAACGCCTTGGTAACCGTGGAGGAAGTCTGGGCATCCCTGCTCAGACTGCTGCCTCTGTGACCCGCCTCGGATAAAGTGGAGGAAAATGGATGGGTGTTTAATGTTTCTTTAATATATGTACATTTTCTAACTGACTGACTGGGATGCATTTGCAGGTGTGTTCCAGAGTGCAGTGGTGTCTACGCGAAGACGGAAGAGTTCTCACTGCTGCAACAAACTGAATACCAAGAGAAAAACCAGGGAGAGGACATCAGCGCAGAGTCACATTTACACTCAGAGACTGAGGAAGATACAGAGCACTCCTCAGACAATGGTGAAGACTGGAGAACTCCATTCAGCCATTCAGCTGCACAAATGGAGACAGAGGCTGACGAAGACAGATACAACCAGATCAGAGACAGAAGCACCACTGCACCAAACTCAGGTCTATCCCCCAAACACAAATCTGCAGTGGAGACAAGCGCCACTGTGAACTATGGAACAGCTGAGGGAGCAGAGGAGAAGAAACACCAGTGCTCTGTTTGTAAAAAGAGATTTAAGACAAAACAGAGTTTTCAAAGACACCTTAGAATTCACACAGGAGAAAGACCTTACAGCTGTTCAGTATGTAATAAAGTATTTACCCAATCATCTACATACCATGCACATATGAGAATACACACAGGAGAGAAACCATTCAGCTGTTCATTTTGTAAAAAGACATTTTCCCGAAACACAAGTCTAGTTGCACACAGAAGAATTCACACAGGAGAGCGGCCTTACAGCTGTCCATTCTGTGAGCGAGCCTTCTTCACCAGTTCTGATCGAGATAAACATCAGAGAATACACACTGGGGAGAAACCTTACAGCTGTTCAACCTGCAACAAAACCTTTGCTTTAAAGGGTACTCTGCAAGGCCACATGAAAACCCATACAGAGGAGCGACATTACAGATGTTCCGTTTGTAAGCAAGAATTTGGAGATGAGCCAGAACTCAAGAAGCACATAATAAAACACTTAGACGAGAGACCTTACAGCTGTTCAGTGTGTAAGAAAGTATTTACCCAATCATCTACTTACCGTTCACATATGAGAATACACACCGGAGAGAAACCATTCAGCTGTTCAATTTGTATGAAAACATTTGCTCGAAACACAAGTCTAGTTATACATAGAAGGACTCACACAGGAGAGCGGCCTTACAGCTGTCCATTCTGTGAGAAAGCATTTCTCACCAGCTCTGATCTAGACAGACATAAGAGAATACACACTGGGGAAAAACCTTACAGCTGTTCAACCTGTGACAAACCCTTTACTACAAAGGATGCTCTGAAAAGCCACATGAGAACACACAGAGGAGTGAA
>KN477788.1:0-29393 GCA_000787095.1 Periophthalmodon schlosseri
GGCCTCGGATTTAGAGAAGTTGACTTTCATCCCAGCCGCTACACTCTCGGCTGCAAACAGCCCCAGTGCCTGCTGCAGATCCTGGCCCGATGAAGCCATCAGGACAACATCATCTGCAAACAGCAGAGATGAGATCCTGTGGTCCCCAAACCGGAATCCCCTCCGGCCCCTGGCCCTGAAATTCTGTCCATAAATACAATGAACAGAACCGTGACAAGGGCATCCCTGGTGGAGTCCAACATGCACTAGGAACAGGTCTGACTTACTGCCGGCAATGCGAACACAGCTCCTGCTCTGGTCATACAAGGACCAGACAGCCCTTAGCAGGGCCCTGGACCCCATATTCCCAGAGCACCCCCCACAAGATACCACGAGGGACATGGTCGAATCCATAAAACACATGTGGGCTGGTTGGGCAAACTCCCATGAACCCTCAAGGACCCGATGGAGAGTATAGACCTAGTCCAGTGTTCTGCGACTGGGACGAAAACTGCATGCTCTTCCTGAATCTGAGGTTCGACTATTGGTCAGATTCTCCTCTCTAGTACCCTAGAATGGACCTTGCCGGAGAGGCTGAGTAGTGTGATTCCCTGTAGTTGGAATACACCTTCCGGTCCCCCTTCTTAAACAGAGGGACCATCAACCCACTCTGCCAGTCCAGCGGTACTGTCCCCGACCGCCACGCGATGTTGCCGAGGCGTGTCAGCGTGTCTGCAAACAGCAGCAGCAACAAGAAGGGACTGCTGCAGGAGCAACTAAGCAGACCAGAAGTGACCCTTTGTTTTCAGTGCAGCGTCTCCCACCTCATGGTTATCCTCTGGAGCACCCCTTTAATAAGGACGGCTATCGGTACATCCTTGCCGAGCCAGACCCGCATGCTCCTGATCCTGAAAAATTGGAGCTTGACTGCTGGGCTGGGAAACCTATTCCGGGTGATCTCTACAGGGCCTGTCTCTATGAGAGGGTGCTGTTAGCTTTACATTTACTCTGCTTCCTCTTCAGAAGACGTGACGTTGGGATTGAGGAGATCCTCAAAATTTTCTTTACACCGTCCGACAACATCCCCAGTCGTGGTCAGCATCTCTCCACCCGCACTGTAAACAGTGTTGGCGAAGCCCTGCTTCCCCCTCCTGAGGCGTCGGACGGCTTGCCAGAGACGGTTTGCCAGAATCTCTTTGAAGCCGACCAATAGTTCTCCATGGCTTTTCTGAATGTTTCTTGCTTCTGAGACTGTACAAACTGTGGCACACTTGGCTCATTGGTACCTGTCAGCTGTCTCAGGAGTCCCACAAGCCAACAGGACCAGATAGGACTCATTCTTCAGCCTGTTGGCATCCCTTACTTCCAGCGTCCGCCACCAGGTTTGGAGGTTGCCGCCACAACAGGCAGCAGAGACCTTGCGACCACAGCTACGAGCAGCCACATTGACAATGGAGGTGGAGAACATGATCCACTCGGACTCAATGTCTCCAACCTCCCCCTGGAACAGGGAGAAGCTCTCCCGGAGGTGTGAGTTGAAGGCCCCTCTGACAGAGGGCTCAGCCAGACGCTCCCAACAGACCCTCACAATACTCTTGGGTTTGCCAGGTCTGTCTGGCTTCCTCCTCTGCCAGCAGATCCAACTTACAACCAGGTGGTGATCGGTTGACCGCTCTGCCCCTCTCTTCACCCGAGTGTCCAAGACACACGACCGGAGGTCAGAGTCGATCATCGACATTTGACTTAGGGTGTCCATGTGCACTGATGGACACCCTTGTGCTCAAACATGCTGTTTGTTATGGACAAACTGTGACTAGCACAGTCCAATAACAAAACACCGCTTGGATTCAGATCAGGGAGGCCGTTCTTCCCGATCACCCCTCTCCAGGTGTCACTGTCGTTGCCCACGTGGACGTTGAAGTCCCCCAGTAGAACAACGGAGTCCCCAGTCGGTGCACTGTCTAATACCCCTCCAATGGACTCCAAGAAGGCCAGGTACTCTGCACTGCTGTTTGGCCCGTAGGCCGACACAACAGTGAGAGACCTGTCCTCGAGCCGAAGGCTCATTCACTCATTTTATGTTTTACGATTTTAATTAAAGTGACTGTTAGCTTTGAGACACCAGTGAGCTAGCTAGCATGCTGCTGTGCACAGAGCCTATTAAGAATAAATAAGCATCACAACTGTTATCAGTAAAAGCTATATTTGAGTTAAAAATGTTTACCTCGTATCTGGGGACAAAGTTAAGTCGTGTTCATGGAATTTAAAATCAAAATCTTACATACAGCTCCTTTAGTCAAAATAAACGCTATTTTGGCAATGCTGAATACAAATAGGCAATACTCCAATACATCTACTTTAATACCAGGCCTGTCCAACATCGCCACGTCTTGTTCTCTCTCTCCCTGCTTCCCTTTAACACACAGCTCTTTATTTTGACAAAGTATATTCATTTTTAAAGCAACACGTCTGCTTTCTTCATGCTGTTTCTGCTAAGTTAGTTCTTTGGAATCTGTCGCGTGGAGTGGGCGAGCTGTTCCACTGCAGACCTTGAGTATTGAGAGCCGTTCACAGCCCCCCGCCTCCACACCTCACACCTCGGGATGGGATTTTTGTATACCGATGGCAGAATGATGCTTTAGTCATGTGTTTGGTTGCCACAGTAACCTTGTCCTTCCCAGTATGGCCGCATTTTGACCGCAGTCTCACCGGAAAGCATCGGAACAACATGTCATATGTTGGTGTGAGAGATGTGTAAACAGGAAAAAAACTAAACTCCTTTTTTTATTTTTCTCTTGTAAAAAGAATACAACCAGTGTTTGAATTGTGTAGAACTGAATTGAAATTACTAAATACTTGAAGGGGGTTATATAATGCAAAATCAACTTTAAGAGCATTTTTAAAGCGCACATGCAGGTTAGACTACTAATTTCACTAAAACATATAGTTAACACAATTATATTTAAGACTTTTTTGTAGTTTTTTGTAGGTTTTTTTTTTTTTTTTTGATGAATAATTTTTCTTCCTGGTTGGACCATAGACTGTATAAAGAAGTGGACTAGTAGAGTATGACGTCACCCATAGCATTCGGCTCCAGTCAGATGAAGAAGTTACAGGGTACAGTTATAGGGGGCGAGTTTGGAGACAAGTTGCATGTTACGAATTCCGACCGTGAGTATCATAGTGGCCAAAGAGCCAATCCGGAGCAGGGTTGTTAAAGGTAAACACTCCTTTCCGCTCGCACCGCTGATTTAGCAGGGAGTGGGCAAGTAATAACGCTGTCAATCAAACCTGTTGCTAATGTTCATATCTTGAGTTACAGACACATTAGCGAAATAAAAATACCAAGATAATGTAGAGCAGGTCAATACAAACAGACCAAAATGACAAGGCTTACTGCAGCAGTTATGGGGAGAGGGGTAAGAGTTTTCCAATGTAAAATAAACTGGAGCACAGTCAATGGAGCTGGAAGTGCACCCATGCTCACCTCCTATTTGGAACGCGGCGCTTAGCAGGTTAGCTATGTCCATTTATATATACAGTCTATGAATTTTCTGTGGATAACATAAGAGGTATTCAGTTTTATAACTCATCGCTACTTCCTGTATTTTTTTTTTTTTTTTTTTTGTCCATAAACTGGCACTTAACTGAGGCACAACTATGATGAATATTTATCACATATTGACCAAGACATGTCCGAGACCACAGGGTCCTGAGACCAGGACAAGACCAGGACCAGACCAAGACCTCTGAGGGTTGAGACCGAGATTAGACCAAGACCACGGAGACCAAATCAAGACCATCTTTGTATTTTTCTTAATTTATTTGTATAAATAGCATTTTTACCATTTTAATTTTAGCTGCCCCCATCTGTGTTAAATATTACTGACCTATAGAATATTGATGACATCAAAACCTATTTTGTTGGAAAATATTCAAAAATATGGATTCAAATATGGTTCAAATATTCAATCATGTCATTCTCAAGTGTTTTGATCATTGGGAGGCAGGATTGGTACACAGGTACATTTACCCCGTACCTCAGATGCCCCAGCCTCATGTACAAATGACTGTTGCTAACACTGTCATTGACCCTACAGCACCTCACAGATGTAAACAGCCATTTTGTATTCACATTGCTTTGACTTACTCCACAACAATCCACCAATCAAGATCCAAACACTCCAGAAAGCACATTTACACAAAACATGGTTGAAAATGTGTATTTTCTATGTAGTACTTTGCAATCTGAAGCTGAGTGACAAGTTATGAAAGACGAAAAAGGCATATTAATGAACAAAACAAGTTGAAGCATAATGAGGGATAATATCTAACCAGATCACTGATATGCAAGAATTGTGATATTTTAGCTGTCGTTCACTTAAAATGTTAAGATCAGAACTAGTTTATTTTAAAACAGTTTGCAATAGTCCAATATATATGTACTGGGCTAGACATATTTAGGAGGAGGTTATGTCATCTCCATGGAGATGTTTCTCAGTATTTACCTTATCTATCTTGCATTCAAGTACAGGTGTTTGTATTGCTCTATTACCTTAAACACATGCATTCTTACAGTGTGTGGGCTCGGCTGTCCACAGACTAGACTGGTAACTTGGCTAGGAGGACTCAACAGCTTGTCTCCATGGAGACAGATAAATTAAATGATATACTGTGGAATACAATAGAAAAAGCATGACATCTCCATGGAGACAGGCAGGTGGCTGCCCCTCCATAAAAAGTTACATAGTGGCCCTTTAAGCCATTTCAGAGTTTACCCTTATTTTTTTGAGCTTTCTACAAATTTTTACAAATTCAAAATCTGAGTTAGCCATATTTTTATTATATGCTATCCTGATGACTTTTCCCCTTTCAATAATAGCAGGTTTCTTTTAAAATGATGCACTTCCTGGTGAAAAAAAATAAATTAAAAAATACTTTGCTGGAGCATGTGGTGCGTAGTCTTGTGTCAAAACAGTCTTGAGTCATAACATGTTTCTCTCTCTGCGTGCTCCCATATGATTTCCTTGCACCTCCCAGCTTCTCTGTGTAATAAAAACATTACTCAAGAAAGTCATAATCTGCTTTGTTTCCTGGGGTTAAACTGTCGCCCAATCAGACATTAACATTATATCTAGGATTTTAGTAAAAATCTTGCCTTTTTTTTTTTTTTTTTCCTAGTATTTAAATTTAGGTGAAGTATATAATTTTACTTCTGGGTTGGAGGCAACCAGCAGATGACATACCTAGAGGTAATTACATGACTGTTACCAAGCAACCATAGTGTCAACAAGGGCCCAAACATGTAAAAACTACACAACAGTTATAATTAGACAAATACAAATAAATGACAACACCTTTATTTTGTTAAATGAAGGTTTAAACTGTCAGAAAAATTCCTTCCATGTGCGTAAATTATCTCTGCATTTTGAATCTAATTTTCCATGTTGATGACATAGATAGAGGTATTCCATTTTAGAACTGATCACTACTTCCTGTGTTTTTGTACTTGTCTTTACTTTTTTTCCCATAAAACTGCTACTTAACTGATGTAAAACTATGATAATCACCACATCTACTATCCCACCAAACCAAGTAAAAGCTAGAATAAATCTGAAAACCTGTCATATGCACTTTAACGGCAAATTCCACCATAAATTCCAACATAACCTGTCCTCCAGCTCAGTTTAAAGTCCTATATTACACAAAATTTGCTTTTGTGAGCTTTAAGCCATGTCATAATGCTGTTACCTCATCAAAAACATACCCGGAGTTGTGTTTCGTTTCATTCACACATGTTTGAGTAACCCTTTATTATTAGTCTGTCTAAATCTCCAAATCTCAAAATGCTCTGTTCCACCTTATGATGTCATAAACTGGTAGTTTTCAAGTTATCAGCTACCTTTGTTCAATAGAGATTGGCAATTAAACGACTGAAATTATCCAAATGATTCTAGTGAAGGTTTATGGAGTTTAAAAACACACTGTCGCGGTTCATGTATTACCACATGACATCACAAGGTGGAACAGAGTGTTTTCTGTTTATGGAGTTAAAAACACACTGTCGCGGTTCATGTATTACCACATGACATCACAAGGTGGAACAGAGTGTTTTCTGTTTGAGAAAAGAACTCAGCCTAAATATGTAGGATTTGTGTGTTAAACATTGGGGAATGAAACAAAACTCTAGGCATGTTTTTGATTTGCAAACAACATCAACATCGTCGAAAATCGAGTGAAAAAAAGGTGAAAGCTACAGTAAACTACAGTATTGTGATGAACAAAACCTATTTCTACACCAATTGTAAATGAAAGACACAATCGCAGCATGTCTCTGTTCTCTCTGTGCAGCTGAAAGAGGCAGCGTGCGTGGAGACACTTGAAGCCGTCGCTCCTGCTTGAGTTTGTGTCAGGTGAAACTCCTCCGTCTCAGCAGGACCCTTGCTCAGACCTGAAGCCCACCAGCACACTCCGCTGTCAGTCACAAGGACCGGAGCGACAGCCACTGCAGCCTACGCATCCACAACCAGCACTGCGGCTCACAAGGAGACTGCAGGGAAAATAAAAGGGAATAATAATAATAATAATAAGTAGCTACAATGTTGATGTCTCCGCTGTGTTTGTTGCACCTTGACGTTAGTCAGGTGTTCATGTACATGGCTTGGACAAATATATACTATACTATACTAGAAATAAATACACACCTATTCTGCAAAATTGACTTTCAGAGCTTTTAACCATGTTATAGTTGTTTTCCTTCACCATTTACCCTCTTGTATTTGGAGTGATTCATGCATATTTGAGCAATCTTTAATCACTTATTTTCAAGATGCCATATTGTCGATCACCTCCTGTTTTAACCATCCCCATTTCTCTGTACTTACTTCGATGACATCTCATTCCATTGGCTAATATTACTTAATACAGATGGAGGCAGGTAATTTAATATTGTTAAAATGCAGCTTGTTGTAATACAGTGAGTTGTGGGGTCTAGATAGAAATGATCAGGTTCATGTATCTTTTGTATCTGTTTGTAAGTTCTCTGTACTTACTTTGTTCTCCAATTTTATTTTCTTAATCTGTGATACACTTGGTACAAACTACACTATTTTGGTACAAGTGAAAAAAAAAAATCTACTACTCGCTCTCATGTGTGCAGCTATCCATTGGAGGTGCCGACTCTGTTGTGATGACATTTATGGCGACGTTGGATCACGTTGGGCACTGCCGCTTTCTAACACCAAAGTCAGAGGATTTGTTTCTTTTATTAAGTTGTTTTAGATGAATATTGCAATTTAAAATGTGCAAATTTTAACATAATGATCCACAGATGTCATAGATTGTAACTATATAGCAGACACAAGCACGATATGATATGTGTTGGACCTTCCCTCCTTGCTGTGGCTTCATTGCTTTAGGTGTTTTTAAATAGCTTTTTTATTATTATTATTTATTGTGTGGGCTCTACATTACAGTTTATTCTTAAACAAAAAGTAATATAGTGTTGTCACAATACTAAAAATTCAAACTCAATTTCAATACTAGAGATTTGATTTACGTTAACAATTTTGATAAAACAATAATAAAAAAACAAAAACAAAAAAACACATATGGACAATAGAATGAAACTTTCAGCACAAAATAATAGTGCTTTTCTTTAAGTTACCATGTGGTTCTACCACATTAATATCGGTGTTAAGTGTGTCATATTCTAAATCATATATATATATATTCAAAATCATAAAACTATGACCAAAATTGCATACATTTCACTGACTAATGAAAACTGGCTAAGCTCCTGTTGTTGCGATTCTTCTTGTTTAGCCAGTAATTCAGACTGATCACAGAGCAGCATTGTGGTTTGGGCGGAAGCCAAAGTTGAAGCGCCCAAACAAACCAAAACAAAGAGGGACTCCTTCAGCCTAATTTAGGAGAAATACAGCTCCAAATTGTCATCATGACGTTCTGCCTTGTCACAAAAGCTTTCAGCAAGAGCCTTTCCAGACTGATATGTAGAGCTCAGTTCAGACTGCTCTATCAGTCTAGTGTGAGCCATGTTAAACACTAACAACAAAAGGTATAAATGATCAATTTGATGACACTAGTCCTAAAATAATACAATCATTAAAATCATATAAAAATAAAACTGTAAAACTCGAGGACCACACAACTCACTGTTAATAGCCAGAGAATAAAATCCATTTTGTTTTATAGATTATCATGAAACTATTATGTGACAAACTTTATGTGAAACTTTGTCTTTGTGAAATTTGCAGAAGTTTTTGGTACAATTGGCCTCCAGCTGTTCTGACTGAGGGGTGAATGATTTATGCATCACATTGTAACGTTGAGATTTCAGCCGATATGCAAACATAAAAGGAGATCATTATTGAGAGCATTGAGCTGTAGAACATACAACTGTGGTTACATATGGCTGTAAAACATAGATCTGTGGAACATACAGCAGTGGGAGCATAGATCTGGAGAACCTATAGCTGTAGAACACATATTGATACTTTGCAGTGGCATTACGCTGGGGGTGTTCTACATGTATCTGTATGGTGGAATGTTCAGTAGCTCCCATGGTGACACAATGTATACATTAGTTAACACTGCCAAAAAGTTTTATGATTATCTGAAAACTCAAGAAAAAATACAAAATGGATTTAAACTATACATTTTCGGGAGCCTGTGATCGATACGAGTGTTCATGGTCCTATTTAAGAGTTTGATTTTCAACAAGAAAGTGAGTGTGACTAATTGGAAAACTGCTGGCTAATGCTAGCTAGTTTGTGACTTAAGTGTAATTTGAGAGGGACTTGTTTAACAGCAAAAATCATCTCACCTGTTGTAGTTCCAACTAAACCAGTTCTTTCAGGTCAGCCTGTGTTAAGATATAGCTCAGATTAAAGTCTAACAGCCACAGACAGAACATGCTTACAGTTAGCATCACACCCCCCGGGGAATGTTGATGACATCAGTTGCAATTATCAATAGCATTAGAACATGGAATTGTAGAAACATATATCTGTACAACATAGAACTGCGGAACATAGAACTGACCTCAGCAAGAGCTAAACATGATATGGTGCTTTTGTACAACCCAAGGTCAGTGAGAATTGGTGTGATTTTTTTCTGTATTGTCACATGTGTCAAATGACATCTCATTCCATAGGCCAATACTACTTAATACAGATGGAGGCAGGTAAATTAATATTATCAAAACGCAGATTGTTGTAATATAGTGAACTGTAGGTTCTAGTTACTGATAGAAATGACCAGGTTCAACATTTGTGAATGTATCTTTTGTATATTTCATGGCAAAGTGCGACATGAAAATCTGGCCCTTAGCCCCCCATCTGAGAGTATGACATCATCACATTGAAGAATCTGAAAACCATCCATAACCGCACAGGTAGTCCGACAATAGTTAATCACTGTTCTATATCACTACGCTGTGGGCATCACCACAGCAACAGCTAAACAAATGAGCTTCTATTAGGAGAGAGTAGCTTCACCTAAAACAGAAATAACTAATGTATTCAACATCAATGGGCAGCTAAAAGGTGATTAGATTCATTTTCAACTATTTTCTATTTCGGGGGACATTGGTATAAGTGGATTAAACACCCACAGTGTTACACAGTTTTAACTCTGTTGTGTGTCATGGTGGTCTAAACTCCTCATTAGTGTGTGTGTGTGTGTGTGTGTGTGTGTGTGTGTGTGTGTGAGCATGTAACATATAGTAGGGCTGGGCGATATAGAGATAAAAACCGAATCATGATCTCATCCTTTGGACGAGATGCCGTTTTGTTGATGTCGTCAAATACTGATTCAGTATTTCTCTACTTAAAGCTGCTCTAGGCTGAAACACAATTTTTCCTCACTTCTCCCCCTTCTCCAATTGGTCAGGCTCTGAGTGAGTTACATGTAGATTTAACCAATCATAGTGAAGAATGAACTCTCAAGAGCAGGAGATGACTTGAGCTCTTACAAGAATATAAACATACTAGATCAACATAAATCGTGATCTGGCTTTAGGAAAATTGGCTAATATTGTTGTTGTTGGCATATCACCCACCCATAATGCACAGCTCCTCGTTGTTTAACCCTTAGTTATATCACGGCCAGTAAGAATTCCAATTGCTAACTGCCGTGTGTTAGTTTTGCATAATGCACAATTAGCCCGGCAACAGTTAAATCACATTCTATGGCTGTGTCCAAATGTCCACACTACTTCCTATTTAGGGCACTACTTAGGGGTCACGCCATTTTTAGTGGTGTCCAGTGAGTGAAAAAGTAGTGCACTCAAAATTTCCCTTGAAAAGTAGTGTCCAGTGCTGGTCATTAGACTGATCAATATAGACCACAATGCATTGCGGGAGCCGGAAGAACAGTGGACAGCGACAGGTCTTTAACTGGACACAACGCGACTGAATGAAGGCAGAGAGAAGTGCTGTTTTATCGCACTGTTGATTCTTGACTTTTAAAAGAGAAGTGCGTTTTATCGCACTGTTGATTCTTGACTTTTAAATAAACCGTTACTGTGTAAAGTTGCTAGCGTTAGCCGCTTACCTTAGCTTGAGCTGTTAAAAGAGCGGTAATTTCCACATCTCAAACGAAAAGCTGATGAATGCAGTCCGCTTACGTGAGATGAGATCCAGCTTGACAAAAACATGTAGTCAGTCGAATATGATCATCATGTATGACAGAAATCAAGTTTTATTAGAGTTTAGCTAATTTTTTTTTCAATCAGTCCCAGAGTCATGTGATCCGAATGTAGTGAGCTGCGTGTCTGAATCGCTCTTTGAATGAGGGCACTATATAGTTTGCTAAAGAGTGCGGGGCTATGTAGTGAATGAGGGGTTAGGGACTGGGGTGGATGTTCGAACACAGCCTATATCACTGTTCTTTGGCCATCACCATAGCAAAATGTAAACAAATGCTGTTTTGACTTTAGAATGTAGGGACTAGCTTCATGTAAAGATAGTCATTCATAGACAAGGAACAAGCTTTTCACATTCAGGTGAGACATTTCAGTTTGTAGCCATGATGTAAACACATTAAACAACATGTTATGCAGTTTTAACCCACTTGTAATTGTTGTTTAATCCTTACTTATTTTACCACAGTTCAAATACAGAACCATGTTTACAATACATTAATATCTTATGTTCTGAATACTTAACCTTAAATAACCACAGTGCAGCATTCCCTGGATGTCTCAGCAGCGCTCCTTGTCAGGACATATTCCCTTCACGACGTGTTCATCATCTCCATTCACCGCAGACATCCCGAGAGGAGATGAGAACTTTGGCTTTGTTTGTGCGCTCTGTGTGTAGTCATGCCTACTCCCATCATATTCATCCTGACCAAAGTCGCCTCCTAAAATGAACATCTGCCGAGTTACCGAGCAGTCTGGCTGTGGGGCTTCCTATAGAGACTTTGAGGGATTCCGGATCTGACAGAATGTCCCGTTTGGAGAGTTAGAGCGGAACTTCCAGGAGGTTTTGGGGTAGTTGTCCTGACATGCTTCCAGAGATGGATACGGGACTGCAGTTGTATTCTAAAGTAAGTGTATTGTGCATTGGGGCAGATAAAATATACATTTCAGCAAACTAAAGGTGAATGATGTAACTTTTTCGATGGTGGATTTGACATCTGCTCGTCTCCATGGAGATGTTATTGCTTTGCTTGAAATGTTCCACATAAAACATATCATTAAACATATCTATCTTGCATTTTTTTTATCTTGTGCTGTTATGGCTAGACAAACCTTGAAAACATTTTTACTGTGAGTGGGGTCACCTCTCCTTGGATGGGAGCAGTAATTTGGCTCAGTGGCAACACCCACTTGTCACCATGGATATAAGTTTAATGCCATACTATGGAATATTCAAAGCAAATACATAACATATGCATGTAGAAAGTTACAGTCCACCTTTAAAAGTTATATAATGCATCTTTAAAAAATGTATTTGAGCAAAATGTGTCTCGCCCCAGAACAGATATATTGTTTAAGCAGCTCTTGAGTTCAAAATAAGACCACTGTGTGCTGTATGCATCTAATTAGAAAGCACTTTACTGTCAGATAATCAGCAAGAGCACGTTACTATGCTATTTGTTGTTAGCTTTACCATCACAGCCAACCACCGCACTGGTCTCTGAGAGTTGTGGTGAATAATTATTATGATTCAAAAACATAAGATAAGTGACAGATAGTTTTGGAACCCTGCAAACTGTTTAAAAAAATGAATTAGTTGTGTTTTTCACATTTTTAAGACCGTAAAAGTCAGGTACAGCGCCCACACTGAAGAGAGAAGCAATTTTAATGAGGCTAACGGAGAAGGAGATGGCAAAAACGCAGCATTACTCAAACATAAATAAAGCAAGACACAACTCCAGCTATGTTTTCATGGGGAAAGCGTAAGTTAAAAAGCTCAAAAAAGTCTGTTTGTCAGAGAATAAGCTACTCCTCCTCTGTGTAGACACTTAGCATGTTCTACACTGAGCAGCAGCGGAAATGAAAACCAAAGAGGATGTCCTTGTGTCAGGTGTGCTCCACATAGTGACTCATAAGGAGCACTCTCATTCATGTTACAAAGGACACCACAGACAAACAGCACACACTGCATATGAAAGGCTACAATTTGCAATTTGTTAAAAGCTTGGCAAAAGAGTGCCAGAATAATTCTAGTACTGTTTGGTCTGATTTTGCCTTTGTATAATGAACATATAGTGACTACCAGGGACACTTCCTAAAATGTTACATTTTGTTATTGTACATATGAATGAATATTACCTGTATCTGATTTGTACTGTCTTGAAAAACAGAACTAGTTCATTTTAAACGGTTTGCAGTGGCCCAAAGTAATTCCTCACTTACCTTATGCTTTCCAAGCATTCCTAATTATTCCCTGCAATCAATTTATAAGCACTTTTCACAACTCTCAGAGACCAGAGAGGAGTTTCCTGCCACAGTAAAGCTAACAACAACTAGCATACTAAGCACTTCCTGATTATTATACAATAAAATGCTTTGAAATTAGATGCAGACAGTACAAAACGGACTTATTTTGAACTAGAGCTGCTTATACAATATATCTGTATTGGGGTAAGACACATTTTGCTCAAATACATGGGAAAAATAAGCATAGGCTATTTAATGTGTGTGTATGGGTCATCTATCTACATATGAAATCAGAATTATTAACCACTATGCTTCATTTAATGACACGGCTTAATATTGTAGTTAATGAGCTTGGCTAGCTTCTCTAAGTGTTACAGTAGTTCATTTTTATTCACTCCACACTCATTCGTGTCAAGGGACTGAACCAAAACCAATCTCTCACACATTGACAGACAAGGCGGGTGAAGTGTCTTGCCTTAAGCGGTCAAACTGCCAACCTTCCAAAACCTCTTTACCATCTCAGCCCCTGTTATATTATTGCCTGCCAATCTTTTAAGGGAAGACACTACAGGCAAGTCAGCTTACTCTTTCAACATAAGCTTTTACCTGGAAACAAGAACCAGTCTGCACCTAAAGATGATTTATAATTTCATTTCATCAACTCCATAGAGTTATATGGGACACTGTAACATTTTTTTGTAAAATGCATTTTTCTGCCATAGGGACATAAACATCACCTCTTAAAGATACAATATGTAATGTTCTGGAAGGAGGACATCACATATTTCGTTGTATGCCATACTGTGGAAGATTATAGCCAAAGGAACAACATTTCCATGGAAACAAGCAGGAGGAGGCCCTGCTCCAGACCAAGTAAGAGTCAGGTTTGAGGAGATGCAAGTCCACTCACAGTAAGGATGCATGTTTTTCTAAGTTTCTCAGTACACAACCAAACAAAAACAAAACATATTTTTTATTTTAGTCTATTTTTGGGTAAAAAAGTTACATACTGTGGCTTTAAAGTAGCACCTACATACACAAAACTTTTCATTCTTCCAATTAACATGATTTTGATGGATCATACAAAAAAGGACTTGTTGATATCTAATTCTAAATTTATGTAAGTTTAAAATTACTCAAATGCTAAACAATATTCAATATCCCCTCTAATATGTCAACAAAATTAAACAATAAATGTATTTATCCTGGCCCTTTTTCAGATTCAGATGTCCCAAATATGTGCAATTTCAGCCATTTTTAAACAAACAATGCCTTTTTTATACATGAAAACATGACATGATGGAAAACTTGTCATACATTTTTTTCTTACATTTGTGCATTTAAACTACAGAATTTTCAAAGTGTTTTTTTTTTTTCTTATTCACCTGCAGTGTCTCGCCTTAAAGCAGATCTATTCTGCAAAATACATTTTTTAGAGCTTTTAACCATGATGTAGTTGTTTCCCCACACCATTTTTCTCTCAAAGTTGTATTTGGAGTGATTTGTACATATTTGAACAATCTTTAATCGCTTATTTTCAAGATGCCATATTGCTGATCAACTCCCGATGTCATCGCCCCTAGTATATACCCACTTCTCTGTACTTATTTATGCACTATTTTCTTACAGCAACGTTGGCTCCCATTGGGCACCGCAGTTTTTTAACACGGAAAGTCAGCAGACATGTTTCTTTTGTTAGATCAATATTGCGATTTAAAATGTCCAAATTGTAACATAATAATCCACGGGTGTCATAGATTATAACTATATAGCAGACACAAGCACAATATGTCTTCTTTAATGGCAGAGCTACACTAATAAAGGACAGATCCGGTTAGCTGTACGGTCCGACATCTTCTTCATGACATTAAAATAAATCTTGTCTGTGTCCTCGCTCCTGGCTGTCAGAGCTTCACACCTGCAATCCAAAAGTGGCACTAATGATAAGATAATTAGCCGCCTAATTTCAGTTAGTGCACTCTAATAGGCCCTTATGAGCTGCCTGTTCATAATCGTCACTGGAGGCTAGCAAACTGAATGATGTTAATGTCAACGTGGAGAGCTATAATTCAGAAGTATTACAAGCACTACATAATTAAAGCGTCTGTACCTGATTTCAGACCATGAGTCACAAACATGTTTTAGTTTGAACTTTTAGCCCCGCCCACTCAGTCCTTTCTGCCACTGAAATATTGCATCATGACACAAAAACAACTGTCT
Source organism: Periophthalmodon schlosseri (assembly GCA_000787095.1). Classification (NCBI taxonomy): domain Eukaryota; kingdom Metazoa; phylum Chordata; class Actinopteri; order Gobiiformes; family Gobiidae; genus Periophthalmodon; species Periophthalmodon schlosseri. Next base: position 15,110 of record KN477788.1, read on the forward strand.
GGAATAGTCTCATGCAGTTTTCCAATGTCTGTCTTCTATTTGCTTTTTTGTCAATGCATGCACCTTTGACAGAGAATCAAGTGTCGGGGATAGGGCTGTCAAAAGTATTGAAAAATCAGATACTAATCAACAGTAAAACAAGTATTGAAACTAGATACTTATTTGTGCAGGTACTAAAAAAGTTACATTCACAGGACAGAAATTGACCTTTCCTGAATAGCTTTAGAATGATCTTGAGCTGTATCAATACTAGTATAGGACCACATAGATAAGTAAACACTAATGGACCACTATGGAACTTACCTGGACGACTGAGGGATTACACAGATATAAGACCAAATGGTAATATAAAAGAAAGTACTTCGATTTAATGTTGAAAATTGACATTCTGTTAAATAAATATATCTGTATTAAAAATATCTGTCTAAATAAAGTGTGTGTTTTGTTTTTTTTAATTAACATCGTGGTATCAGAATCAGCACTGAGTATTGAGTCTATTCCTTAGTATCGAAATCAAGTTTGAAATTTAAGTATCTTGACAACACAACATGCAGTTGTTGCCTTATAGTTCTCCAATCTCTGCCCACTATTTGATGTTGTGTCACTCTTGAAAATGATTCATGACAGAGAATCAAGTGTCTGGGATAGTGTTAGGCAGTTGGTTCTCCAGGATTCTTAGTAACAATGCCCCTGATTGGACGAAAAAATGTGGCCTGGTAAGTAGTTTCTGTATTAGTTATTATCTGAGAAAATGCTCATTCTTTTTATTTAGCAGATTTTACCGCACAATTCATGGTGTAAAGAGCATTTATCTTGACCTAGGTATTATGCAAATGTGACTGAGATTTCTACCATGTTATTATGTTCACAAACCTGATGGAATGTGCAGTAGTTTTGTTAGCGAAATGCACGCGGATTGTAATGTGATAGCGCTCTGAAGGGGGAGTGACTTAACGCTGGATAGCAAAAGGAGGGGGGACTCAGAGCGCCAAAAACTAAACTTGTTAATATTATGTTTTTGGTGATTATAACATTTTCAACACAATAAAAGGCAACATGGTGATCTGAATATGTTATATGTTAGCATATAAGCCCATAGAAGTCTAATACCCCCGCTTTAAGACCTTTAACTAATCGGACCTTTAACTAAATCAAGGACAGTTATTGAACACAAAATGGAATGGATTTGTTATTAGAATAAAATGTACACTGTCTCAGCAATCATAGTATGTGGTAATCATCTCTGCTGCAGTGTCTCACTGGAATCCACAAATCCAGCGCTAACTTTAATTGAATATTGATTTGTTTGTCTGCTCTCCCCTAACTCGGCTTTTGAGGAACTGTAATTACCAAATTTGCAATGTCCAATGTACATTTCCAAGATATTATTGTGATGTTACGGTTGGTTTGTCATACACAGGCAGTGCAGGACTCCAGCTAAAGAATAGACAGATGAGGCTTCTTCTTTCAGTATACTGGTTGTTTCAGGGCTAAAACTGCAACACATTAAAATTAGACATATAAGACATACATAATTTAAAGCTGACCTATTCTGCAAAATTGACTTTTCAGAGCTTTTAACCATGTTATATTTGTTTTCTTTCTCATTTACCCTTTTGAAGTTGTATTGGAGTGCTTTGTGCATGTTTGGCCAATCTTTAATCGCTCATTTTTAAGATGCCATATTGCCAATCAATCCCAGTTTTCACCGCAAAAGGCATACACCCACTACTTTCTACTTACTTCATTCTTCAATTTTATTTTCTGAATCGATAATACACATAGGATTTTACAGCATCACGTAGTCATTTTGGTACAAATGAAAAAAAATCCGCTATTCGCTGGTGCGATCTGCAGCTATCCTTAGGAGGGGCCGACAGCTATATAGCTCTTTCTGTAATAACGTTTACAGCAACATCAGCTCCCACTGGGCATTGCAGTTTTCTAACAGAGAATTCAGCTGACTTGTTTCTTTTATTAAGTTATTTTAGATGAATATTTCAATTTAAAATATCCAAATTATAACAATGATTCACGAGTGTCATAGATTATAACTATATAGCAGACACAAGCACAATATTTCTTCTTTTAGCACTTTTAGCAATTGGTTCTTATTTCATAAACTTGCTCAGAGTTGTGGTTTGAGTGATTCATGTTTTTACTCAATTACTCAATAATTCTCTATTGTCCTGAATTTGAGGCTTGAGTGTAAGGAAATTTTCAGTTTTCATTGACCACCGCCCACAGCCCCAGTGCTTCTGAAAAATCCAGGTCAAATATAGAAACAACAACCATGACGATGTTACTTCTTCTGGAAAGGTCCACAGTATTGTATTAAATGTATCTAGCTTTAACATAGACATTTTAATTAAGTTATTATTTTTTTTTTTTTTATTCTAAAGAAAAAAAACAAAAAAAACAAAACCTTGAAAACATGCATTCTTACTATACCATAGATCAGACCTGTACCTAGCCTGTCTCCACGAATAGAGAGGAAACTTTTAAATTTAATTACATTTGTGACAATGTGGCTAATGTCACAGATATGTCTCAAAAATGTTGTCTTATATGGGATAAACATAGACTGTATATATCAATAGACATAGCTAATTTGCTAGGTGCCGTGTTGCAAATAGGAAGTGAGCATGGGTGTGAAGTGGTTCCATCAGGCTCTAGCTCCAATTCACTTTCTATTGAAAAACCATCGCCCCTCTCTCTGTAACTGCTGCTGTCAGGCTCGTCATTCTGACCTTAAAATGTTCATATTAACCTGCTCTACATGATCCACATGGGTTTATATTTCATTATTTTGTCCATTAATAACAGATCAAGCAGCTGCCTTCTTTCCCCGGGGTTGCCCCTGCTATCGTTAGCAACAGGTTTTATTGACAGCGTTGCTAAGTGCCTGCCCCTGCCAAACCAACAGTGCGAGGGGAAAGGGGCTTCAACTACATCGTTTCTGATGTATGCCACTATAACTGCTGGCCTGGACTGGCTTAATTTGGTTGCAACTGAACACTGTGGGTGACATCACACTCCCTCAGTCCACTTCTATTATACAATCTATAGAAATACATCACAGTTTTCATTCAATGAAAATAAAAGGAATCTTAACTGTCATCAAAATGTTCATAAATTCTTGTCCAAATGGGAAATGGTCACATTCTTATATAGTGTTTTTCCACCTTCAAGGACTCAAAGTGCTTTACATCAAGAAACCACTCACCCATTCACACACATTCATACACCAGTGTACGCTCAGCCAATAATGTTTATGTCAAGAGCGGGATTCAGGCCGCCAACCTTTGGATCAGTGGATAAACACTCTGTCGTGTTACCAGAACAATCACTATGCACTAAGATATTCCATTCTCCTTAAAGATCCTATATTACGTAAAATTGACTCTTGTGAGCTTTAAGCCATGTTATAATGTTGTTACCTCCTCAAAAGCATACCTGGAGTTGTGCTTTGTTTCATGCACACATGCTTGAGTAACCCTTTATTATTAGTCTTTCTACATCTCCAAAGCTCAAAGTGCTCTGTTCCACTTTGTGATGTCATGTAGTTTTCAAGTTACCTTTTACCTTTTTCAGTAGAGACTGGCAATTCCAGGGCTGAAATCTTCCAAATGATTCTAGTGAAGGTGTATGGATTTTAAAAACACAGTGGAGCACTTCCTGTATTACCATATGACATCACATGTCATATGGTAATTTGAGAGAAGAACTGAGCTTTGTGTGTTAAACATGTGTGAATGAAACAAACCACAACTCTGGGTATGTTTGTGATGAGGAAACAACATTATAACATAAATCAGAAAATAGCATAATATGGGCCCTTTATCCTGTTCTTAAAAATCCTGTCCATAAAATTGCCCCCCCAGACACATACGGTGAATGAAGTGACCCGTATTCCCATCACTCTCCCATCCAAGTACTAACCAGGCCCGATCATGCTTAGCTTCCGAATCCAACACGGAGAAAACAAACATCAGCGGGCTAGCATGAGGACTATACTTACGCACAAATACACGTCACAAAATACAACAGATATAATAAGACAGATATAATAATAACAGCGACATGGCACAACAAACAATCTAGTTCGTGAAGCCGCTTCGGGGAAATAATTACTCCTTGCGCTTGGAAATGAGTCGTCTTCTTGTTGAATGGCTAAATAGGTGAGGGGAAATTGTTTTGACAAGGCCAATTGGAGGAAAAGGCAATTATGACTAAAGGGCAAATGCAGCAGGTGGACAGCAATAAGCTCAAATGCTATTGTGGTGGTCGCTTCTCCATTCCAAGCCACTGACAATTTGTGAAAACAGAAAGCTACAGTGATAGGGGCAAAAAAGTGGGGAAATATATGAAATAAGTGGTCAAAGTATGAATAGTTTAGGAGTTAAACTTTTGGATTTTTAAAATTCAAATCTGTCCTTAATAATTAATCATTCTAAAGCTGATTTATTAAAGATTTAACTCCAAAAACTCAGAAAAACGGGAACATTTGAATTCTTACCCCAACTTTTCAGTAAATTTTAATTAACACAAATACAAAATAAGATATTCAAAATCTCTTCAGTACATTTATTTGTATCTCACGAACAAAATGAAGCAGTCAGTTTGCATAAACATTAATCATGTTACATGGTTCATGAAAGGTGCAAAAATAACACATAACACGCTGAAGTTTAACACTTATTGCCTAACCCTATTAACATGCAGAGCACATGATGGAAGAAAATCTATTTACAAACATAATCAAAACTCATCTATTATAAATGTAGGAAAGAAGACCTCTTTATACACACATACAGATAAGCAGACACACAAATCCATACACATCGATATTCCTACAGACACACACACACACCGGTCCATGAGCACATGTCAGTGTGCATACATATAGGTATACATCTAGGTGTAGGTCATACACATACGCAGACACTTTATATAATTCATAATTATTATTAATTTGTATTCTTTATTCTAGTTCTGTATATTTTTCTATAATACTGGACTCTTTTTAAATGAGTACACTGTTTTGGAGCCTTTTAATGTTTTGTCAAGGCTTCCATAAATTTACATAAAAATTCTAATTTCGCCTAACGTTTTGCAGTTAAACTTGCCTTGCCTTGCCGAGATTAATTTGTAGAGCACAATTCATACTCAAAGAAATTCAAAGTGCCTTACAGAATAAGAAAGACATTAAAATCACAAAACAACAAATCAAAACATGAATGATCGTAGTAAAATTAACATTAAAAGAGTGCATAATAAAAACATTTGGTCATATGCACAGCTAAACTTGTATGAATCAGGCTTAGAATTAGATATCAACATATCCTTCTGTACAATTCGTCAAAATCTTGTTAAGTACAATACGTAAAGTTTGATGTAGAGTTTTCAAAAGTATTGAAAATCAGATACAAATCGATACTAAAACTAGTATCGAAACTAGATACTCATTTGAACAAGTATCGATACTGGAAAAGTCACATTAACAGGGCAGGTAAAAAATCTCCCTGGGTTTGAAGTGCAAGTGAAGAAATATATAAAATAAGATGGAGCATTTCTGAGCACCGAGAAGAAAAATACCACAATCTTGCATCACAGTATGAATAGTTTGGGAATGCAACTTTTGGATGGATATATATATATATATATTTTTTTTTTTGGATCAATATTCTCTTAATAATTCATAATTCCAAGCCTGATTTATTACATATATATATATATATTTTTTTTTTGGATCAATATTCTCTTAATAATTCATAATTCCAAGCCTGATTTATTACAAATTTAAGCATAAAAAATATCCAAAATAATTTTAGATTCATATGTCCTAAATATGTGGATCTTCTGCCATATTTACACAAAAATGCCTTATTTATACATGAAAACATTAGATGATCAAAATCTTTTTTTTTCTTACATTTATGTCAGTAAACTACAGAAGTCTTAAATTGATATCTTTAAGTTTAACAGGTGGACAGCAATAAGATTAAATGCTGGTGGTCACTTCTCTATTACAAATCACTGACAATTTGTAAAAACAGCAAAAAAGTGGACATTTGGTGAATAGGAAAAAATCGTACATTTCAAGATATCAATTTCAAACTGGCCTAAAAAAAGTCAAATTTTGCCTAATATTTTGCAGTGTAATCTTGTATAAATCAGGCATGGAATTAAATATCAACAACTATATATTTATCATTTTATATTCATGGAAAATTGCTGTTTATGGGTGAAGTAGGCTTGTGGGCTGAGCATTGGACAGGATCGTACTGCTAACCATAAGGAGGGTTTGAATAGATAGCTAACATACTCAAATATGCATGGATGACATCTAAAACATGTTTTTGATGATAACATGATAGAAATCCAAAGCACCACACCAATAAAGCACAGATGTGGTTAGCTTTATGGTCCGATATCTTCTTCATCAACAAGATCTTAGAGCACATGGACAGCAATAAGCTCAAATACTATTGCGGTCACTTTTCCAACCCACTGTCGATTTGGAAAAGAACAAAGCTAGTGTAGCAGGTGCAAAATATCCCAGTGTTTGTGGGTATTCGTTAAAGTATCGGTTCCAGTATCAGTATCGGCCGATATTGAGATTCTGTACCGATAGTTGTCAGCGCTGCCCCATTTTCTGTGTGCCCATGTGTCATTCCCAGTTTGTCCCCAGTGCATTGGATTTGTCTTTTTGAACAGACTCATGAGAAACAATGGAAATAGAAGAGCGTTATATGGCACATTATATCCCACATAAATACATTTTGTTATTATTTTTACATAAGTGAAAAGTTAATTTGTGATCGTTACTTTAATTTAGATACATTTGTGACCCTTGCTATGGACTCTAAAAGCTAAATATTGGTATCAGTCGTTCGTTTGTGTCAGATCCACTGACCCACAGGCTGGCGGGGCAATTCCAGCTCCCCCAGATGAATACTGTTGTTGTGTCCTTGGGCAAGATACTTAACCTCCCTTGCTCCCAGTGTCTGTGTACACTGGTGCCTGGTCAAAAAATCCATATCAGCCAATCCCTATTATCTGCTATGTGCAGGTGGAGACGTATATAGAATAAGATGCAGTATTGCATTGCAGTATGAATAGTTTGGGAGTGTAACTTTTTATGCCGGATGATTCAAATATCTCCTTAAGTGAGTAATGGAACGTCAAGGTAAACTAAATTAATAGCGCGGCGTGGGCCATCCGGATGCAAAGATGCTAAATGAAATACAAAAATTTAATCTGGAAACTGCTGACACGATGCAGACGGTTATAGATTTGCCCTGTCTTTGTACAAAATGAGGAAAGGCAAGCGTAGTACAAGAAACAGAAAGAGTGACGACAATATGAAAGTCTTCCGGTGTACTTAAAGGCCCTGTACCTGATTTTTACCATGTATGTATTTGAGTAAAATGTGTTTCGCCCCAGTATAGATATATTTTATAATCAGATCTTGAAGTCAAAATATGTCAGCTGTGTGCTGTTTGCATCTAATTTAGTGTTTTATTGTCCAATAATCAGGAAGTGTGCAAAATGACCGTGGCACACTCCGCTTTAACCTCTAAGAGTTGTGAAAAGTGCTTATAAACTCATTGCGGTGCGAAATTAGGATGCTCAAAATACACAAAGTAAGTGAGGAAAACTTTGGACTACTGTCGAATGAATTAGAACTGTCTTTCACACTTTTAAATGAACAGAGAGGGGAGCAGTTTGTAAGATGCTGATGTGTTGAAGGGAGTCAGGTGTTTTCCATGTATGTCTAAAGAGGGAAACGCCATATTGCTGGCTAAAGGTGCACTATGTAACTTTTCTAGAGGTTGGTATAGTGGCAAACATATGCAGTAGTGTTTACATCACCAGCCGCCGTTTATAAACACTTATCACAACTTTCAGGGACCATAGCGGAGTTTTGCAGACACTGTAATGCTGACAACCAGCATGCTAACCGCACACTCCATGATTATCGGACAATAAAACGCAGGTGTAAACAGCATGTGGTAATCTTGCGATCCCTTCCAGACGCTAGAACGCAATTTTCCATAAACATACAAAAGCCGGATACAAAACAATGCACCACAACTTTTCAAACTTGATGCAGTAGTTTCATTAGTGGGCATTAGAGCGTCAAAAACGAAACTGAAGCCTATTAAACATGTTAATACGTTGTTTTCGGCAAATATAGAATTCAAAACGATAAAAGATAACATGGTGATCTAAATATGTTATGTGTCAGCAATTAATACCCCATAGAAGTCTAATACTCCCTCTTTAATTTGCTGTTTGCACTGTTGAATCTATACTAAATATGTGTGCAGACAACATCCTCAGAGGAGTATTAGATTATCGGATTGTTTTGGTGGATTTCACAAACTCACTCAAACTGTACAAAATGATAGCTTTGCGGAGCGGCTGAGAGAAGCTAGTCTCTTTCGATCCAGTCATTTGATCCAAAGTAGATGAATAAATTAGCACGCTGCTGAAAGTGGCTGTCTTCGGGAAGGGGAACAAAACAAATTGCCAGCTGACAAGCGCAGTGGGAGAAACCATGAGAGAGGCACTCATTAGCTAAAGACAAAGCACAGCCACTTGGGAGAAGAGAGCGCTTTCTGTCTAACTCGGCTCGTCATAACTGAAGAGATATTAATTAAAAGTGAAGGATATTTGCAGCTCGTATATAGCAAACTTACTTTAGTTTACTGCATAGGGTATAGACTCTTTGGATGCATGTTTTGCTGCATAAACAGAAACGTACACAATAACCTAAAGTTCATTTTAAACAGTTTACAGTGGTTCAAAGTTATTCCTCTCTTACCTTATGTATTCCAAGCATCCTAATTATTCACCGCGATGAGCTTATAAGCTAACAACAACTAGTACACCCTGATTATTGGACAATAATACCCTTTAAAGTTAGATGCTGAAAAAATGCAGCAGACTTATTTTAACCTCAAGAGCTGTTTATACAGGGAGCCACTACCGGTGAATGAGGAAAAAAAAAATCTGAATAAACAGATAAGAGATAATTACTGCATAATTGTAAGGGGAATGAAGTAACTTTTCAGTCCAATTACAAAATGCAGTGGAGTTGAAAGTACAGATACCTGCTCTCAAATGTAGTGAAGTAAAAGTCAATATCGATATTGATGAAAATTTTGCTTTTTTTTTTTCATTTCAGACTCAATGTGATTGAAACTAGCAATTTCTATATTTTATTTATTGCACTGTGACCATACAGAGACCTTACTCTCAAACTGAAGTAAACCCATAAACTTTAAACTTTATTTTGGCCACTAAAATTCTTACAGTATCAAGGTCGACAAAGCTATTAACATCAAGTGGCTCCAAACTGTTGAAAAAATAACTTTTCTCTTTCCAATAGGTCTTACACAATGTTCTATCTCTTCACTGCCTCTCTTCTCGCCGGTGAATTGCCTGAGAAATGACCAGCCTCTGTACCCCATCTGTCTCCCAACACTTGGCCTGGAACATACTGTACAGTGCTCCGCGTGGTACCATCACTCACACAACGTTTTGGGAGAATTCCTCTGACCGTTGACTGGAGATCAGAGCTAACATGCAGGCCAACATAAACACTGCTATGGGGTTGTTTTGATGGACAGGTCACACGGTAACATAGTACTTTGGCTATTTAGGTGGTTTTCACACGTGTGGACCGACCCCAGAGCGCACTAGATTTAGTTCTGTTTACTTTACTTTTGGGTAGGTCTTGTTCACACATACATCATTCACCCCAAACCACCATGAGCCACGTGCGAGTCCATCAGCTGATTGCCGAACTTATTTCTATGACAACGCGCTTCAAGCGGACAGAATACACGCACACACGCTCGCTTTGGTCTTTTCTTTCACCTGTAGCTAAATACACCGTGAGGACTGTATGGGCAGGTGGCAGAGGAGAAAAGGCTTTTTTGAACAACATACTTACCTACGCAGACAGATGCAAACTGCCTCGTCAGACGAACCTGTCAAACAGCAACTCTGCAGCGCCCATTCATACAAATATACGTGATCCGAGTGCTTTTTTGCTCAATTCCAAGCACTTTTACTTACATTGTGGACTGCATAGGCCGGCCTGAGGTTGGCCGTGTTCACCGCTCCAGAGTGTGAGTGGAGCCAATCCCAGACCTCCTGTTTTAAGTGCGCTGGGAGCGGTCCAGAATGCGACTGTTGGGTTCTAGGAGCAAACGCTCTTTTACAGCGACCTAACTAGTGATGTGAAAACGACCTTATTTATTAATTTATTCATCTTTATTTATGCGGGGAGAGCCCAATGAGAGAACTCAGACTCTCCTTTCCATGGGTGCTATGTTAAAATAAATTAAAAAAAAAAAAAAAAAACTAAACAAATAAGTATATAAGTCTATATAAAACATTAAAAACAGGTGTAGGCGTGAGTATAAATGTTTATCACCAGATTTGCAAGTAGTATCCAAGTATCCAATTTTCCATGTCTTTGAAATATATTCCATTTTTGGAAAGCAAAACAGCTAAAAGCCCTTTTTCCATCTCACTTCTTAGACTTATACAATCATGTAATCTTGTATTATATGTTCCCGCATACATGTTCAACAAGCAAGTGAGATATTCTGGCAGTCTGTGAAGTTGTCCCTTATAAATACATTTTATACAGTGTTGTTCTCTTCTGACAGATAGCGATAACCAACCTACTTTTTCATAGAGTGCACAGTGATGGGATTTAAATTCATCACCTCTTATGAAGCGAAGGGCTGAGTAGAGGCGGAAGTAGAGGCTGAAGTCTGCATGTATATTGTATTGATATTATACTACTATTGAGTCATAGTGGAGTCAAAAGTACTTTTCATCTTACAGTGAGGGGGAGGGTTAGTTAGAACACATTGTAATATCGTTTTGAGTTTTATTTTGAAATATGTGGTATTTTCACCATTAGTCATTACAGATACAATATGTAACTTTCTGGAGGCTACATGATGTTATTACTTTGTCCAAAATATTCAACACTATGGCTGTGTCTGAAAGTGCACACTATTCCCTACTTAAAGCACTATTTAGGGGTCACGCCATTTTTAGTGGTGTCTGAATGACCAGCAGGTGAAAAAGTAGTGCACTAAAAAATTCTTATAATGTACCTTGAAAAGTAGTATCCAGCGCTAGCCACTTGACCGGTCAATATAGTCTACAATGCATTGCAAGAGTCGTAAAAACAACAGTGGACAGCGACAGGTCTTTAACTGGACACAACACGACTGAATGAAAGCAGATACAAGCACTGGTGTTGATCTGTGAATGAATAAATCACTCTTAAATAAACCGTTATGGTGTAAAGTTGCTAGCGTTAGCCGCATACCTTAGCTCGAGCTGTTAAAAGAGCACATAATTTCCGCATCTCAAACAAAAGCTAATGAATCTGGAGTCTGTTTACATGAGATCCAGCTTGACAAAAACATTTATGCTATTATTAGTCCATAAATGTGTGCCAGTCCAATCTGATCATTATTTATGACAGAAATCAGAGTTTTGCAGACTTTTTTTCACCCAGACGCCACATGACTCGAATGTAGTGAGCTGTGTGTCTGAATCGCTCTGTGAATGAGTGCACTATATAGTCTGCTAAAGAACATGGGCCTATGCAGTGAGTGAGGGGTTAGAGGCTAAGGTGGACATTCGGGCACAGCCTATGGCATTAAACATATCCATCTCCATGGAGACAAGCAGGTAACACCACTAGACCAAATTACAGGTAAAATCTGTGAAGAGGAGACGCCCCTGAATGCATTTTATTAAGGTATTTTTTAGCAATAAAAACACATGTAATATCTATCAATTTAATGCTATACTATGGAACATTACTGGCAAAAATGATATGTTTTCCATTAAAGTTATAAAATAAAAGTAATTCAAAACTCCACCCTGCCCCATGATGAGTTTACTGTTGTGACCAGCCCCTGAATAGTTAAAGGGGGTGTATTATACTATGGGGTATTAACTGCTAACACATAACATATTTAGATCGCCATGTTAATGTTTATTGTGTTTAAAATGCTATATTCACTGAAAACAACATATTAACATGTTTTATATGTTTCACTTTCATTTTCGTCACTAAATTAAACTAATTCACTTTCCGTTCATAGCGCTATTACAACACAACCAACATGCATCCCGCTAATGAATGAAACTACTGCACTTTACATCAGCCTTGTCAAGTTGTTGTGTACAGTTTTGTATCATGCTTTTGTATATTTAAGGAGAATGTGTTTGAGCATGGATGACGTAGGCTTTGGACAGACTCTTATAGCCGTGAGGATGGTTTGAATAGGGCCCAGGAGAGATCACTACATTACTCAAACATGCATGGAGGACATCTAAAACCTCTTCAGGCGTTTTTTTTTTTTTTTTTTAATGAGGGAACAGCGCTATGTATCGATTTTGCATAACACCCCCTCTTTAACAAGCTTTTGCGATGAGGCCATTTGATGAATACGATAGTTCTATGTGTGAGACTGGACTAATTTACACGTGGAAAATCAGAGCAGCTCATGTTATATCCGTATTGATCCGAGCACAGTGCCTGCCTGTGCTAGCCTCTGTTAGCCTTTGTTAGCTTGTCTAATGGAAGTGAAGGGGAAGGTGAGCCGGATGGGGGGCAGACATGTTGGGCTGGGATTGTATTAGACGCTGTACTGTAGTGAGTCAGATTACTGTCATTTTGAGTTAGTTTGAAAAGAATGCTTAGGTCTGTAGGATACAATGAGGCAGTGTTTACATGCCTTATTGCACATGTAACTCAACATGATGTGTGCATTGTGTCTATGGTGTTCTTCACTGAAGTGCAAGTGAAGAAATTTATTATTTTTGGTTTAACATCTACACTAAAACAGCGGCATCTAGACAGGTTTCATGTAAAACTGTTGTTACAGTAAAATTCCTGTATTTTAAAGCCCCACCATGTAACATTTTATCAAAACTTGAAGTGTGTTTGTTTATTTATCTATTTAATTTTGGATATTTTTATTGCAGTGAAAAACATTTAGCTTGGAGAAGGGCCTGCTCCTGCTTTTTTCCATGGAAATGTTGTTCCTTGGGATATAATCATCCACAATAAATAAAGAAATACAATCTTATCAAACGTATCTATCTCCATGGAGAATGTTCCAAAGTATGGTTTTAACTTTCTATTTCTAAGAACTCATCCATGTGATGTGCCACCTCATAAAGTTACATGGTGTTGGCTTTGGCTTTAACCATGTCTGTATAAAATGTTTGTGCTTTTGTCATATCCCTTTTCCCATATTCCAAATGCAGGCAATTCCTAAGAAGTCTTGTTTTCATGAAAATGTTATTGGTCTAAAAATATGTATATGAGTGGTTCCATCTACATAATCGCTTACCATGACAATCTATATCACTGGCTCTCAAACTTTTCACACCAAGTACTACCAAAGAAAAGATTTGGCTTTGCGAGTACCTCCAGATCTAAATCAAGTCTGTAACAGGACTATTCCAGGTCTAAAAGTGGACTACATCATTTTTCTATGCAAAGTGTCTTGCACAAAGAAACACTGGCAATATATGCTCCAGGCCAGTTTTGAACCTACTACCATTTGGTCAGAGGGTGACCCCGTAGTAGCTACTTGCCCCTGTGTCTCCTTATGCTATATCATATTCAACTATATAGAATTTTCTTTATATGTCCTTCAACGCATGGCATGGTCAAATTATGCAATAAAGTTATATCTTTTCAGCAATTTATGTTAAATTATTAATGCCATAGAAATTGCATTACCGCCCAAATGTGATCTCTGTCTTCTTACTATAATGAAAGCAATACAGCAACAGCAGATATCACCGAATTACTGTCATTATCCCATATGTATTTTAGTCCTCCTCGGGTATATATTAAATGTCATAAATCAATATAGTAGTTATGGTGTGACATGGAGTGTTTGGCCTTGAAAGTACTCCCATTGTCTTACTGTTACAATCCAATGAAATTGTCCAGAAATAAGGGTTCTGAACTCATCGACCAGGCATTTTACCAAAAACTGTGCAATGTAACAAGAGGTGCACAAGGTCCGCCGGGGATTGGGCTTCATTTGAACAACAGAACCTGAGCACTTTTGTTGGTCAACAGGCTTGTTCCAGTAAATGCGTACAAATAATAACAGTTTCTCATAAGATATTTGTAAGCCCCACAAACGTAATAATCCCCACAAATATAATAAAACTCAATGTAATGAACCCATAAACATAATCAATTATT
>JACM01073806.1:0-23258 GCA_000787095.1 Periophthalmodon schlosseri
ACACACACACACACACACATATAAGGATAAAATTAGGCTTCAGACAAATGTTAGTTATTTAGTTTTACTGTAAGATGAGAGTAGTGAATGAGTAGGAATGAGTAGTTGTATTAAATAAATGAATTAACTTAAACATGATAATACAGATCTATTTTTAAAAATGTATTGAGAAAAAAAACCTAATGGAATACGTGTTCTGATTGTGTATGTATATAATATGGGCGATGAATTATATTTGTTTCATTTTCCTCTCTCCTCTCATTAAAGACCTTGTAAAGCCAGTTAAACTTCTGGCATATGCTACATTTTAAAGCTGTATGGAACATAAATATTATCAGATTTATATTTTTTACACAAAAACTGCCTCTGACTCCAGCTTGAAGCTATTGTAATTGAATCAGCATGACGTGCAGTGCAGATGCTGGATATTATTAATTCGGACCTCCCTGAAGTATTTTACATCCCTCGCACTATTAATATAGCAATATAAGCCTCACTGTTTCCATTGTTGTCTAGACATCATCAATGTTGAAATGCTGACCCTCGGGTCAAACTGCAAGGGATTTAATACATTTAGTTTTGCATATTTAAGTTGAATAATGTAGTTCATGTCTTACTAACTATTTCTGTTGTATCTGTTCCACCTCTGATGGAATATGGTGAATAAACTAAAAGACAATATTAAATATTAGTAAATGTTTACATATTTCATTATTTGAACTAAGTACACCCAATACATCTTATCATTTTAACTATTAATATGATATAAGAAAATATATTATATTATACACAGATGGTGACATAATAAATGGGGAAGGGCATCGTTTTAGACTGAAGGCACTTTAGATCATAATGTGACTGGAACATTCCTGGGGCTCATGAAACAAGGTGTAGAGAAGGGTAGAAAAAGAAAGTGCAACCTCTTAGAATGCAAAATCGCACACAGCTGCTGAGGCAGGGACTCAGGATTTAGTCCTAGGTTTACTCCATGAGAAACTCTTTGGGCTGAGAAGACGATGTGTGGTCTCTTCCTGCCGTCATCTGCCTCTTAGAAGGGAAAGCCAAATATGGTCGCCACATTTGTGGCATTTATTTTCACTGCTACAACCTGAACATACGTTTTGTCACTAGAATACCAAAAGGCAGTGGGGCTTGACTAATGGCCCCTGGCAACATGTAGGCGCACGCTGACAGTAAATGGTTTGCCGTCCGGCTCAGTTCTCGTGCCAGCGGACAGATGCGCAGCGCTGTGTGAGGGTGAAGGTGCCTGTGCTGCAGGCATGTGGATCAGCCCGCTGCGCCGTCTTTCCGGCAAAAGTCTCCTTATAGAAGAAAATAAAAGGGCCGAGGATGGATGAGGATGGTCATCCCATTACGAACAAGTGAGTTATGGAGAAGCTCAAACTAGTTCAATACCTGTATTGTAAAAGCTAAATGGCGCCTGAGGTTTGACGTGACAAGATAAAAGCTTTTGACATTTCTTTCATTTCTTACAATGTAGATTTTGTAGGATGCCTTTAAAATGCCAACCTGTCTGCAGCTAAGTGTATCGTGATGATACTTTAACACATTCATTGTGATCTTGGCAGCTCGAGAAAGAAAAGCCCCATTGGAGGAATCTAGCTCAGGGCTTCAGAGTGCGACCAATTTTGCCCAAGATTTTGCCCTCTGCGACTAAAAATGTTCCTTTGTTGCACCGGTGCACCTGACAGATCCTCATCATATCCCTTCATCTGTGTCCTCTCTCCTCATTATAAACACGGATTAAATAATATAGAACACACTTAAATGATTGTTTTAATTGACAACTAAAAGAAAAAAAAGCGTGAATTCATTCGCTCTCCCCTCACCTTTGACCAGACCGCTAAACCAGTCCGAGATGCTGAGGCCGATGCGCTCAGGTCCCGCTCTGGTAAGCAGAGCTAAATGCATTTAAGTTTTAGTTTTTCATCTATTTGTGAATGAGACACTGTGTTTACCTTTAGAAAGCTACATCAAACCTGTAGATCCTCCACACCGTGTTTTGCTACATGAATGAGGCTGCCGTTGTGAAGGTGAAAAAGAAAATAAAGTTAGACGGCAAAAAACGTCAAAGATCAACTATTGACATTGAAAGTAAGAGGGCTCACTCTACGCGTACTATAGCAAACTGTAAAGATCTTTAAAAGCACAGCCCTCTCACTCTGACTGGTTTTTGAAGCCACTAATTATTTAATAACTTTTTATTAAACTAATAGGCTAATAACTCATTCTGTTTTGTTTTAACTTAAAGGAAAGGTAAATTCTTAATGTTATTTGATCAGATAGACTACTTTGAATAGGTAAAATTAGTCCTTCTTGAAATATTATTTAGGTATTTTTTTTCTTTAATAAGTGAGTAGTATAGAGTATATACTGTATGTCCAGGTAAAAGTTATTTATTTAGCCCTTAGTGATGAAGCAATTTCAGGACAATATATTACGATGGCTTAAATAAGCAGCGGGCTTTGGTGCACCCAAAGCATTTTCTGGTGCATCCAAATGAAAATTCTAGGTGCAATGGTGCACCCAATTCAAATCTTTAGTATGGAGCCCTGCAGCCTTAAACAAGATAACCGTCTTCTCGTGACATGTTGTGTGAGCTGGTGGTCTCCATGGCATATGGGGACTACGAGGTCTGAGGGGGGTGCTTCACTCACAACACCAGACTACTCTGTGGTGGGACACGGATGGCCCCTGAGCCCACCATAATTGATGAATAGTGTGCTTCACATTAAGTGACATGCGCCGTTGGCTGTAAGTGGGTGTGATGATTGGGGATCCTTTTGAAGAGGGGGCCGTGCGCTGTGTTTGAACCATCAGAGCGGACCCCTCTCTGTAAAGGACACCAGGCTGCGGTTTGGTCGCAGGCTTCGCACACACACAAACAATCAGAGGGCTTTGGGGGAGGTGGCTGTATTATTCCTGCTACAACACGGACCTAATCAGAATCAGATCTGACCCAAGCCTGGTCCGCTCCTCTCTCCGCTCTATTGGATCAAGTGGTAATCCCTACTCTTACCACATCAATGGAGTCACAATGACGCCTGCGCTCGCTCCTGCCATCAGCGTCGATGTCACTCACGCCCATGTGCTGTCATGTTGGTTATGATGGCCATGCCCTCCGTGAGATGCTGGGGGGCTTAAGGCAGGCCTACAAAGAGACGGACAAGAAGGAAGATTAGAAACATGGCTCTGATGTAAAACTTGTATTTGAAATGGATCTGCTGTTGCCATCTCCACTTCACAGATCCTTAAGTCCACACATCCTTCTTCAGGAGCAGAGCCCGCCCTCACATTAAACAACTTTAACCTTTTACAGAGAGAAGCCTTAACTTAAAACATAAGAGGAGGATAAGCAAAGTGAAGAGCCACTTTAGACTGACACTGGAGATATACAGCGCATTTACTATGACTAAATACAGAAAGAAAATCTGGACAGATGCAGCAGATAGGGAGCTACACTTCCATCAGTCTACCCCAGGGCAGCTGTGGCTACAGATGTAGCTTACTACATCTGAGTATCGAAGTGAGTCATTTACAAAATTGTAAGTGACTTTGAGTGTCTGGAAAGACAGGACTACTACTCCTGTATAAGACTATTATTTCATTTGTTATTTTTTTATTGCACTCTTGTATGTTATAATATCTGATAGAGGGTTTTTTTTATGTATTTCTGAAGAGCAGATAAATAATGGAGTGTGTGCAAAGCAACAGTAAGCCGTGACTATCAAACCAAAGCAGCTCAAAACAACAGCAGGACACATGCTGTTTACATCACAGCAGCAGAAAGCCCTGGTCTCAGCCAAACATATAATTCATGAGACACAAAATAGAATAGGAAATATCCGGCCTGTTCCCCATTTATTTGTGGATAAACCAGAGAGAGCGTGGCAGTGGATATTATAGCTGCTATCAGACGACCACCAACAATAGTAAGAGGAGTAAACACTTGAGGTAAATATTGGCACTTCACTTAGATCATAACCATGAGACCACATGGATATTCAAAATGAACAGTGATTTTCAGTTAGGTTTCATTATTTAGGCTTTACATAAAATTATGTTTGATGAGAAACAATACAAATGTTCGCATTGAAAATTCACTGTAAGTAAATTCTCTTATTGTATTGTTGTTTTGCCTTTCTAAAAATCTTTAAAATATGCCATGAGTCATTGAAATGCTAATTGCTTCAAAATAACATTGTCAATTTAATGACGTAGGTTGAATGACAATAGTAAGCATGGGCGTTTTCAGCTATAGGCACCACAGTTTGTAACTAAAATCTCATCACAATATGATTTATTGTGAGCCTAGATCTTATTCATCATATAATTATGTTATCATTGATTGTTCATCATTTTTGTGAACAATGTAATATTATGGAGATAGAATATTGATATAGTTGGAGTTGGTCTAATCTGGTGTTCTGGATAAGCTTTGACTCAGTTCTGCTCTTCAGGAAATGTCAGGAGTTCCTTCTTCCCCACGCTCCCAGTCTTTATATCTCTGTCTCAAAAACAGCCAAACCCAGAGCACGCAGTGGACTCACACACGCGACCTTGAGCTAACAAGGGCTGCAGTACGGTCTGTGGGGCTTTTCCCATAACTGCTCTCTGCAGACACATCAGGAGGAAGAGCTGCTTGTGGTGGGCTTGCCGTTTGGTGCGCGCCACGGTCCGGCTCCCGTGCGGTGGAAACGCAGAGGCCCCGAGGCGGCCCCTGATTCTCTCTGACGCCCAGATCCTTCAATCTCCATGTGAAATGAGAGACAGGCCATCGATGCACCAGGAGGGCCTCTGATTTGTTCTGTGGTCCCTTTGAACTCACGCATCCTTCAGAAAAGAGCAGCGCGTAAACATGACAGGAGCAGGCAATGAGATGAAGATGTGCAGTTGCTCTGTCTTTACTTCAGTCTGTGTGGAAAGAATCATCCAGTGTATTTTGACATGTAGTGAATCTGGTGTTCGCTCATCATTTGAGGCCTCAGACATTGTCTGTCAAAACTAGTACGATGGATACATGGTAAGCAACTCTTCAATGTCCAAAGTATATTTGGGCTCTTCTGGGGTGGAATGCTAGCCATACAAACGTGATCAAAGACTATGTAGAATGAAGCCCTAACAGTCCAATGTGTTTCAGTTTGTGCATGGTTTGCACAGCAGAGAGAAGATGTGTGTGAGAGACAAATCGTGAGAGAAAGCCGACACATTGTGGTGGCTTTGAAGTGCACACAATCCTTAGAATAGATAGGAGGTGGAAAAAGCCTGGATACAGGGACAAATGTCTGTGTGCTAACCACTAGAGTAGAAAGAGCTGTGGAGAGTTTGGTGCTATCATCTCAAAGGGCTTGCATGCACTCATTCGTGTGTGAAGACTATCGGCACGTCAATCACTGAGCAGTGACAAAGCAGAAAAAGAGTTTTTCTCAAATAACCCCAAGCGAGGAAGACAACTGACAAGCCTTAAAAGAGAAACAACGCAGCCCCTACCACATCTAAATCGTGTTGTATTCTTCTGTGATCAAAACACTGCCACCAATATGTTCCCCATATGTTCCACTCCACAATTTTCAGGACTGGGTTAGGATATGTATCCAGTTCTCCTGCAAGTACAAGGAGGTCTGGATAGGACAGCCCATCAATAGCACCATTATGATTACTTTATCACTGGGGCACCACAAAGCCATTCATGTATTAGAAGCAGCAAAACAGGGCAGAGTGGACCTGGAAATAGTGGCATAAGTAGTCACACAAAGGTCTGAGCAAGTATTTATTATTTTTATACAGTCACAGCTACCAGCCAGAGATGAACAACAGCACCAGAGTCATGGTCAAAAGTAGCCTTACTAGAAACAGCATACGTTTTAAGGATTCAATCTATAATGCTTAATTGAGCACAGATCTTGACTACTCCATTCAACTTTGACTATAACCCCCTGCGATTACTACCAGAACCAGCAGATATGAAGCACATCAAGTATTGTTTTTCCATTTGAACTTCCAAGATGACTTCATTCAAAGCAGCACGCCAAACCCCAGTCACAGCCAACATCTGAATACACCATCACTCACTGAAACCCTACAGGCATCACGCAGACAGCAGCGCTTGAAAAATGAATGTGTCTTTTCATATGACCTGTCCAATAATTAACGGATGCAATGACTCAGTGCAGTGATTATTGGAGCACGCTGTCATATTTGTTTAAGCGAGAGGTTGAGAGGGCTCAGATTCTGCGTGCTGTCCGGATGTGGGGTGGTGATGCGTGCAGCAGGGTGGTCCGGGAGCCCCGTCACAACAAGCTGACCCCCTGACAATCTCTGAGACTAGAGATTCAAATTCTGGTCGCACAAGCAGTGATCAAGTTTGAAGCTTGGCTGGCGGTGTTACCAAAACACACAAAGTACTAGGACAAGGTGGCCATTGACACTGACCCCATCCTCCATCCTGCTGCATCCCTCTAACACACATTTCTCATAAATTCAGGCATATCAATTTATAAAATATATTTAAAGGCATTTTTACTGTCTTAAACACATGTTTGCAGTGGTCTGAAGTTATTCCTCACTTATCTCAAGCATTCCAAGCATCCTAATTATTCACTGTGATGAGTTTATAAGAGCTTTTCACAACTCCCAGAGACCAGAGCGGAGTTTTGCTGTGACGGTAAAGCTAACAACAACTAGTATGCTAATGCGCAATTCTGGATTGTTAGACAATAAAATGCTTTCTAATTAGACTTATTTTGACCTCAAGAGCTTATACAATATATCTGTACTGGGACAAGACAAATTTTGCTTAAATACATGAGACAAAATCTGGTACAGGGCCTTTAAGCGTGAGTAGTTATTGATCTTTTCAGTAAAGCTCATAATCACATTTAGGCCTACATTTACCACTTTTTTTTGTTTGTTTTTGCTTCTTCCTGCGCTTGCAGTTTTGTTTTGTTTTTATCATGTGGATATGCAAAATAAAAAAAAAAATCTGAATCAGAATTCTGCATATTATTGAAAATATTTGGAAAAAACAACAACACATGAATCATTTTAACATTTGACTCCTTTGCGCCCAGAAGAATACAGGAAGTATAAATACGTGTCAACAATTCTTAGAAGTATAGGTTAAAACCCACACATTAAACAGGGGGCAGGAGAGCAGCATTGCCGTTGACACTGACCCTAACCCCGTCCATCCTCTGCATCCCCCAAGTCTCCCTGCTCCATCACGGTTAGCTTCAGGTGCTACTCTCTTCTGTTTCCAATTAGCATGGTATGAATTAGCGCTGCTCTCTTCTGTCCTTTGTCCAAACATTGCCGTGTGTTCATCCCTGTCGACCCTCCACGCTTCACTCCGGCTCTGACCTCCTGCCTGGACTGCGCCGTCACATAAATCCAATGCCTTTATGGCTCTTGTCGGCAACCTCTGCACTCCCTTAACTCATGCTTGCTGTTGTTAATGTGCGCCCTGTTTGGTATAAAACCCTCCATTTTCAGTCAATGAGGGTATAAATCCACAGCTATATATCAAAGCTGGAAAAGAATATAACTTCTGGTTTTACTGTACTCCTGCTTAGTGTAACAGAGATATTTCACAGAAGACAAGGACAAAGCCTGACAACATGTTGCTGTGTGGTGTCCCATGATAAGGTTATACTGTGCGTTTATATAGAGCTTGGTTTAACTGGAGTTTTAAGTTTTGCGGAGGTCAAAGTAGAGTTACTTTTTCATACAATTTTAATGTTGAAATATGGGCAAGAGTGGCTTGGATCCAAGGCTGTTTAATCCCAACACCCTTCAGTGAATTTTGTTGTTGTGCTCTTGGGCAAGACGCTTTATTTGCGTTACTGATTGGTGATAGTTGGAGGAACCACAGGTGCAGAGTGGCAGTCACACCTCCGTCTGCATGGATACTCCAATTCATTAATCCAAAGAGATGCTATTTGTTTTCAGTAATGTTACACAGTGGGGCTTTAAGTTTAGGGAAGTAAACGCCACAACAGAGCTGAACTTTGTGACATTCCATTGTTTTTTTCATGGCAGCAGTTGGAAATATTTTCTTTTAGTTCATGTTTTGAAAGATACGGCCCTCACCATAGGAATGCACGCTACAGTCTAAGTGTTTCTATAATTTATAGAGCTGTCATGATCATGTTGAATTGTAGGGCATTGATGAAATTAGGAAACATCATGAACACTACCAGCCCAGTGAGAGAGAGAGAGATTCACATGGGTTTTTATAACTCCAGCCTTCATTTTATAAGCATATATTGAATGGAAGTGAAGCTTTATTCCAGGCCATAGCTGGCTTCCATGGGTCAGTCTGTTAAATGGAGTGTTATTTTTCCAAGGCGGAGAGATCAGCCACAGTGTAGCCAAGTAGGTCCTGAGGTCAGCGCTGGCACCGAGAGTTCACATCTGTTCAAATAAATCGTGCACAGTGCCATCAGCAAAACACACATGTAGCCTATACAACCAGTGTGAGCCCAGGCATACAACAACTGTGTGTTTGTGAATGAAAATGTTTTCATGAATGTGCTGCTGCCATTATAATATATATGTATTTATAAGTGAAGTAAAAAATATAGTATTTGGCAAGCGATGTATATAGTTATGTAATTTCTATTAATCACATTTTTTCTGTATTTTAACTCTTTCTTTGTGACTTCCTTGTCTGTGAAAGGTGCTATATGAGTACACTTTGCTTGCTACTTTGCATGCAAGCTGTAGTTTAAAAAATATTTTAAACATATATTATTTAACTCTGTAAGTAGATAACTGTTTAGAGGATTTAATAAATTATACTTAATTTTGAATGTTTTATATTGAGGCATGCATTTGACAAATCTTTTAACGCACTCCAACTTCAAATGCAAAGAGAGAACAGACATTGTATACAATAATGCACCCATTAATAAAAAATTTAAACAGCTATTGGATTGATTGGATTACAATATGCTGCAGTCTATTTTGAGTGTTATCATTTGTATCTCTAATCCCTGAAGTTTCCCTGTGAGTGCTAATAAAAGTTTTTTTTGTTGTTTTTTTTTTTAATCCAAGAGCTAATATTTTATAACAGACTTCCTCCACATTCCTGACTCTGGCACCTGTCATGTGTTTTCTTTTTACAAGCTGTGGCTGCCGTTGGAGAACAGAGCAGACATAGGAGATTTACAGAGCGTGTCCTCCCCGGGCCATGCACTGCTCACAGGGATTAAGTACTCCCGAGGTGTACAACTTTATACTGCAGCATCACCAGGGCTGCTGCCACGGCCCTAACACAGACCTCACAGTGCCCTCCGAGTGCACGTTTTATGAGCTTCAACTCATCCCCTCACTAACAGAAAAAACACCACTTTATGGGACTCCTGGGGAAGGAAGAAAAAAAATTAGCTGAAATTTGAAGCAGTCAGTTAGAACTCTGCTCGCTGAAAGATGGCAGCGGAGTGGGTTACAGAATGTTACCCCGTTAACTGCCCGGTCTGACCTCTAGCTGTCTCCAACATGTCAGACAAATGAGAAAGGTTAACACTCTTCCCAAAAGGAACTATTTCCGACAGGAAGAATCTATATTGTGCATGGATTGTACCGAAACTTATGCATTCTTTTGTATGGTTAGATACCACAAATGGTAACCTGCCAATGATTTGTGATAACACCCAAATTAGACAATTCCACAGCGAAGAACGTACAATGTGGCAAAAAGTAAAACCCTTATACGAAGCCTTGCATGTATGAATGGATAAGGCCACCTTACCCCTAGTTGAGTTTCTAGACATCATAAGTCATAACTCTGTGAAATCACACCATTTAATTCTTATGCCCTAATGACTAACTGCCACTAAGACTAATGTCTAACTATTTCTCCTGTTTCTCAGGATAGCAGCCATAACATGAAGACAAGACAGACGGAGTTAACTTTCCCAGTGGGGGAGCTCACTTATGCGGGTACCTCCTCGGTAGGACTCCTTAGCCTCAGAAGATAAACAATGAGTTGCTTTAACATCTTTCCCCCTCTCCTCTGACCTCTGCTCCTTCTGCTCTGTCCAGCTTGCGACACGGGTGTCTGCAGATGTTTGGCCCGGGAGCACCTCATACGCAGATCCTATGGCAAGCGTAGATCTCCAGCCTGGAATGGAATGCTGACCTCTCCATCTATCTCCATCAGCTGAGACCCATTTGTTTGACTTGAGCTGTGATTGTGTTTTCTCTTCCTCACACCTGCAGCTTCCTCTGAGCTATGGTCCTTGATTTAGCCCCCTCCCACTCGCCTCTCTGGACTCGTACTGATCAATGGGTTTAAGATGGAAAAACAGTTGTGCAGCTGCTACTGCTTTTCTGGAATTTTATAGCTTTATATTATTGAAATCTCACCCATACAAGGTTGTCATTAATCTCTAACAATACATTTCTATAGTGTCAGTTCATGATATTACTTTAATGCATTTGAGCTGATTGAGCTGAATACTGTAGTATTGAGGCAATAAAAGTGCATCCAAAACTTCTCCAAAAATGCAATGGTAGATTAAATATACCATAACAAAATATGCCCCATAGTCATGGTCAGAAAAGTCAACCTAAAAATAATATTGATTGATGTTCACTGTTTGTCTGGAATGAAATCAGAATTGACACTCATGGCTTGTAAATAGGTGATGAGTGGAGTCTCCTTCTGAAGTTTCTCTTCAGTTTATGTCTGACACGGGCTCTGAGTGCATGTCAGAGAGGGAGTTGCCTCCTTATCACAGGGTCTGTATAAAATAACGGCCCTCCTTGTTGTGATGTGTCTCCCACCCAGAGCTGAGCCATTGTCGCTGTCAACAAGCTGTGGTTGACTTAGACCACGCGTTCTTCTCATGTTTTAGATTCATCTCACTGCAGGCTTGGCCTCATTAGTCATTGGCTCTAAGCAAACTTGTAGCGTCTAATTCAGCGAGGCCGCCCAAACTTATCACCCTTCATTTCAACATGGTGGGCCGCCCCACTCGCTCCACTCCTCTCAAGATGTGCCAGACATGTGACAACAGCCATAGTATTTATGGACTTCATTTGGCTCCCAGGGCAGCCTTCACAGCTCCCCCGAGTGATACTGAGTTCATGTAGGACTGTTCATTGCTGGTGAGTGTTTCTGTGCTCCTCCTCCTCTTTGTAGCTGTTAAGTGTTTAAACACACGGGTAATGACGTGCTGTTGTGGAAGTGAAAAACCATGTGGAATGAAAAAAAGAAAATATCCAAGAGAGTTGTTCCCTGAGGAGCAAGGAACCACCAAGGATAGGATGGAACCAGGAAGGTTCCATTAATCAAAATGAATGAAGGCTTCTGACGAGTCCACAGGGGACACCCACGGGCCCTGTTCGGAGCTATGGGTGTAAAGACACATCTGGGCACTTCTCTGTCCAGTTTGCTCATCTTCAGTTTGCTCATCATATCAGTGCAGGGAAACAGTGAAACTATATTACATGTAAAGTGGGCATTTAACCTAGAAATGTATACATTTGCAAACAATGAGTAAGGTACTAGACCAGAGCAAAAGCAAGGAATTAATCTTGCCTATTGTGATTTTAAGTTTTATATTGGACAACTACATTACAAGTTACAAAGCAAGTTAATATAACAGACTTCCACTCCCATTGCCCAAGACAAGACAAATGCACATATGGGTTGTTAGAAAAGTGAATGGATGTCTGTGATGTTCTCGGCATGTAGCTCAATAAATAGTAAAACAGCAATACTGAGGAACACAAAAGAGACATCTGAGTCCGTCCGTAGACAGTCAGCTAAACGCAAACAAATAATTGCAGGAAATATATTGCTATTAGACTGTTTACAATAAAGCAATTAGACTGGAATCTCCTCAACATTATCACCATTATTTTATTAGCAGGGCCATAATGATATGTGGTTAGGGCCAATATTACAAAACAGCTTTATTACATAAGGCTGGAGGCTTATCATGTTTTGATTTCAATTCATCTGATTGGATTTGGACAGTTTTCTCACCGCGTCTCTCGCCTTTCACAGAAAACGCCTTTAGAACCCAGCAGCTTTTTCAAATTTGGGGCTTGTGACACTCAGCCAAAAGCCACAAATTACCCCCCTCTAGCAGCAGCGAATTAGGAACAATTTTGTGTTCGCTATAAAAGAGAGAAGGCAGAAAGAGAAGTGAGGGGAAAATATAGCTTACACCAGGGACCACCAACAGAGGCAGCATGGGATGAACGGCTCGTTGGGCCCTACAGTTTGGGTGGCAGGGCGGTGCTAGAAAGCAGTCCCCGGCAATCAATCCTATCATATCACATCGACAGAGACCGGCACAACAACCATTAGGCGACACAAAGGCCTGAATTAGTGGATTTGCGCTGCAGTTACAGGATGTTTGCAAGGCTGGGGATTGGCTTTACATGGACCTACAGTGTGGATAAAAAGTGGTGCACTGACTCTCACAGCCCTGTACAGTGTTTTTCACTCCGGTGACACCCAAGGCACAAAGGAGAGTGGTTTGTATGAGGTGACAACTGGCCGCCTGGAATTGCCATCGTTTGAAAATGGGTGGGATTTTTGATTGTTGGTCCCCAGCACCAAGCATTAATGTAAAAAGGGCTCTTTTTCTTGTTTCTTACAAAGCGTGAGGTTTGGCATGCCCACATAATCTGCCTCCATAGAGCCAATCCATGTTTTTCCCATTCTGGCACCACTCTCCACTCCCCTCTTAAAATCCATTTCCAAGTTGTAATATGCCACTGCAGATGTTATAGAGGAGAATAAGAAGAAAGAAGTTGCTATTAGCTGGCTTGTGTTCAGATGTGCTCAGATGTGATGGCCCTGGCGGGTGTGCGAGCAGTACTTTGGTCAGTCTGGGGTAAGTGACTCATTAGGGTTGAGTCTATGCTACAGTAACAAGCCCATGCACACAGCCTGACCCCTCTGTAACGCCCCTTGGACCAGACCTTAATTGTACTTCCTGGTCAGGGTTTGGTGAGATGACAGAGAGTTATAAGCCTGTGTTTGCATGGCTAATGACTCTCATTTAGTGCAATAAGTGGGTTAGGGGCTGCTGTGGGTGACATCACACTCTTACTGCCTTTGATCACAAAGGCTCTGTAATTGGAGAGGAAAGTTCTCTCCAGACCTGAGTACAAGAAGCAGCCCCCCTTTGTGCACTCTTCCAAAAAGTGAATAAAATAAAACATTTCCAGCGGCAATGAAATAATTTGACTTATTGATCTGCATGGGTGGTTCGTGTCTCTGCCTCTGCCTGTCTGATACAGCATAACAGCACTGTGGGACTATGGCTTTAACTCAACAAAACAAAATGAAAAAAAAAAAAAAAAATCAAACCAGTAATTTTCAGCTTTCCGTCCGATTGAAAAGTGAATTAAGGATTTCACTATGTGCTAGTGTGGTCAATAAATAATCCGCAAATCGTGATTTCTTCTCACATTGGTAACACCCAAACCTAATAGTTAGTTAGTTAGTTAATTTTACTGGTTTCCCATAGGAGAAATTTCTTCGGAACAGGGGGAGTTGCTCAAACATCACCCACATACATCAGACAACACCGCAGTCATAATGAAACTTACAAAAAAAAAGACCCTAAACACACAAATAATTTCCTATTCCGTTTGCTCAGTTCATCAGCTCAATATCATGACAACCCTATACTGATTATATGTAACCTATACAATCAACACATTAGACCATTGCTTCAAGTTAGACGTAGTCACCAAAACGCTAAACAGAAAGGTAGAGTTATTTTTATTATTGCATGCCAATATCGTAGACTGTGCACATTAATTTTGAATGTATATGGGAAAGTGCAAGCCAGCAATCTGCCATTTTTTGCAAATATAAAATCATAAAGTTATTCTATTCTAATTACTTACATCAATATTTTTCAGAAATTTGACACATTCACTGAGGTTGAGGAGCTCTCTTACATGTATTTAACTCTGTGAATAGGGCTAGATCCAGGCATGAGGTTTCCAGGTGGCGAGCTGCAGGATAGGTGGAGGTGGTGCCACCTACTGAGCACTAGAGTGCTATTTGATCACTTGTGTGTTTTACTTTCTAAAGATGGCTGTTTATTTCCTTTTTTCATTGTTTCTTTTTAGTTTAGATTTTACTGTTGCCTTAACCCCCAACTGCACAGGCTGTGGGTGCGTGGCTGAGGTGTGAGATCATTCTGCTTCTTGGGTGGCTATCCTGCTATATGTCACAGTCATGTGTTGGCACTGATGCTACGAAAAGGGTCCCTTATCCAGAAAAAGAACTCTTTACCGTGCCAGCACTTAGTAAACTGTTGGGCACAAGACCTGCGGCAGCCTGTTTTACTATGCTTGGCTACATGTGAAGTAAAGACCGATCACAGAAGGAAGCCGAAGCCGAATGTTGGAAGATTTATAATTGAATAACTCCCCAAAGCAGGGTAGCCGAGACGGACGCTGCCAGGAAAAGCAAACACCAAGGAGCAAGTGCGGACTGTGCAAGTCAGCCATTAAAGTGAGTTCTGCAGCTCACCTAAAGGTGTCAGCGTCACACATGATAACCTAAAACCACAGACCTCAGGACATATGCTGTCAACCTTTTCAGCTGAGCAATCGGACTTGTGAAAAACAGAGACAAATTGATGGCTGGCAAACTGATGATTTGTGAGGCAGCCTTTGTACGCACAGCAAAAAGAGTGGAAAGTCTTTTAGAAGTGTTTCAAATTATGCATTTCAGAGCACTTGAAACAACACAGACATTGTTTTTGCTCAGGCAGGAGTCCTCCCAGAATGCAACGCACCACTTACACCAACAGAGGGGTCACAACGAATGCTGCAGAGCCACATTATAGCCACAGACACTATAGACACTAGACACTATAGACACTATACCAACAGTTAATTTATTCTGTTTCTTTAAGCTATTTCAGGGGTCATTACAGCAAATCATGTACCTCTATCCTTTGTATCCTCTTTTCTCAAACCTAACTTCTAACTTCATGTCCTTGTTCATATAATACAGAAATGTCCTATTTGATTTGAAACTGGACCTCCTTTGATCAATTGAAAGCTCATACATATTTTTCTCACTGCTCCCCCTCTATATGTATACTATCTCTATCTGTCATCATCACTCCCAAAAATAACCTCTACATTTTCATCACTGCTACCTCCAGCTCTGCCTCTTTTGCTCAATCCCTCTGTCTCCAACCCATGCAACGTCTCTGACTAAAAATGAGAGAAAATGGGGGACACAGCGGAAAATGCCACAAAATCACTCAAGGAAGCATATGCATGTCATGTGTCTGATGCTAAAAACTCCAGGTAAGCTCCCATGGGCCCATATTGTCATCATCTGCAACCTATGATGGGAAGAGGATGAATATGTAAGCAGAAGGACCTGGCAGATATGATTTGGGGTCAGTGTCAACAGTAATAGTGCTTTGAATTCCTTAGCAACTTTAAGACCTAAATGTTTTCTTCTGCAAGATGACACATGCGTTGATTTTCAGTGAAACATTTGCCAGTTTGTGTTTGTGGGAGGAGAGGCGGAGCTGCAGTGATGAGTTTGTCTTGCGTGTTTTGCTTGGCGTAGGCAGTGGAGAATGAAAGTACTACAGCACTGTTCAGCTTGGGAGGACTTCTGACTCAGTCCTCACACTTTTCCCAGACAGAGCTCCACATGAGAGAAATATGAGTTATGACGGCTCATAGATGACGTCCACATGGAGGCACAGAATGAAGTGGAACATACTACACTGCCATTCTCACATCAAACTTATATCTCAGGAGTCAATCATTTCTTCACTATCACTCTCTGGTAACATATTCAACCAAGCACAATGACATTTACATTACTACCACTGAATGGAAAAGTGAAGATCATAAAAAGTTCCACCTAAGAACTTACAATAGAAGATTAAAAATGTGAGTGTCACACTCTGACGCACAGAGTAGGCTCACGGTGTCTTGTTGCTCGTTGAGAATGAAAACTGATGAGCTCTAGTTCTTCACCACACACAGCCCGAGTGTGTGGTGTGCTTATTTTATCAGGTGCACGGGCTCCCCCTCCCCAGACGCTGACCCCGACTCCCCTCTCTGGCTGCCAATCAGTCGCTGTTACAGTGTTCACTGTTTATCCATGTCCTAATCCTGGCCTTCCAGCACCTCAGGAGACTTACTTCATCAAATGTCTTCAGAGCTCATTAGAAACAGTGAGGTCTCACTCACAGCTCATCTGGACACAGTGCGCAGTGTGAGCTGCTCTTTATACCAACACTATGAAGGCAATACTCCCCAACAAAGCTTACACCAGCACATAACAGAGTTTAGAACAAATAGTATAAATAAAGTGTGGCTTGATTGGTTCAAAGTAATGATGATTTTTGGTAAACTCACCCAATCCCAAATGTAAATTGGATTTTCTAGATACACTAACATGTGCATTGGATATTTATTTTGAAGGTATGGATAATAAGAAATAAATCCTATTTTAGTTTGCACACAAAGAACAACAAAACAATCATCCTCAAACAAAGTTTAACAAATGCTTTACCCTTTGTAACATGCACAAACAATTTTTAAATTAAGATAATTACTAGAAGAAACATTTTAGAAAGTATTAACATATAGTAAATACATTTTATAGTTGTTGCTCTAATTGGTCACATGTGGATGTGAAAAAAATACTGTACGGCTACGCCACTTTAATACAATGAGAGTCATCCTGTTTGATGAGTATTGATGAATGAATGAATGAATTGATGAATATTTTATGAGTAACTTTCTCAATACAGTATGTAGTATATTGTGCCAGATATGTGATGTTTAAATAGTTGTCTGAATAAATGTGTGATTTGATAAAATATTTACTATTAATTTAAATCAGTTTCACCTATTCCTTCAAAATGTATCAATTATTCCAATTCCAAATTATTTATTTATTTGCACGTCATTGCATCACCCCATCATTAACAAAAAAAAATGTCTGAAAATAATTGTAAACATTTTGTTACATTTACAAAATCTAATTTGCTTACTCTTTGACTTAATCAGGGTAGATTGTTTTCAGAGAACGGTGTGTGATATTACTTTTTGAATTATTCCAACCACACACCACCAAAAGATGAAGATCTAATATTTGAGATTGGTAGAGTTTCACAAACCCCAAAACCAGAGTGAATTGAAGCTGATTCCATCAGGTACACTGTCTTCATTTGGATAAAGTTGAGCCCATGCGCGTGGACCTCAGCTCGCTAATCCAACTAAACCAAGCTTAGAGCAGAATTAAATAAATACTTCCATCCTTCACAACATGTAATTATTGGACAACTGTCAGAGCTGTGAAGACCTAACTGGAACGTAAAGCTAAAATATAGCACGTCTGACAGATTAGAAGATAGAAATACATGATTATAAATATTTACTACTGATTAAAATACAATAAAATAAATCAATATAAGTAATTTGTTTTGGTTAAATTACTTTATGTTGTTGTAGATTTGAGAAAACATACCCCCTGTTACATCAGGAAGTCTTCTTTTTGATTAGCCTCAATCAACAGATATTGCGAATAGGCCTATGTTTTATGTTGTAGGATATGGACTATAAATTCGCTAATATGAATTTGAATTTTTAGACACTTTTAAAATATTTTAGGAGCATAAATTTGCATAGCCTAAAATGTTGCAAAAAGAAGACAATAGCCTATTTGATTTGGGTTAGCTAGAGCCTAATTGAACTGTTCTGGTGTTTGGACACACGAATTCACACTGACACGCGTCTTTGCAGACGTATTCAAAGAAATATAGGCCTAGTATTATGCGCGGCAGGCCTTGTTTAATTTATTTAAGTGAATTTCCAAACCAGCGTGCAATTTATTGCACAATCCTTTTAAAAATACAAAATATAGTACATCTTAACAGAAATTAAGAAATAACTCGATGGTATGGTATAGAACAGGCCTACCAAAAACTGGTTTCAACATAATTACTAAACGGAACTGGGCTGAAGGCCTCCAGCGCTGAGGCCACACTGAGCGCAGCATCAAGATTTCACGCGCTAATCCGCCGAAGCCAATGTGCACCTGAGAGTCACGTGATGTGTCAAAACGTGGGTTTTGTGACAGAGAGGAGACATATCCGACCCAGACAATGGAACGTCAGGCCTTTCGTCTGGGCTACATAAAGAGCCGTGATTTTTTGCGCAATAGTCATATTAACATAAACATAAACATAGGCTACACAACTGAAATGTTTTGTTTTATTTAATAGCGTGGTGACTTTTTAACGGCTAACCTATCCATTATCTTCTTTTAGTTTAGTTTATGGTGATCACATCAAAATCAAGATGGACATGGCTTACGCCCAAAATAAATCCACGTTGAGAGCAAATGAAGCTTTAATATCAAGCTTTATTATGTTCCAGAAACGTTATTTAAATATTTTAATAAAAGAGTTAGGCTATGTCAAATGAAGAATGTGACAGAGTAAGAAGGGTCTTTATGTACAGCGTTCTTCAGTCTTTAACGATAGGGTCACGGTCCAGATAAAGTCCGTTACCTGAGAATAGTCAGTGCGCGCGGAATCACTGTTTTGGCAGAGCAGCCACAGTGCGCTCTTCCTGGATCTTGTGATATTCCTGCACCGAGAGAAGTTGAGGAGCCGCTGGTGGAAAGAGCGGAGGACCGTACCCTGGCCCCAGTGGAGTGGAGTATGCTGTGCACCGTGCTACAGGCTGCGCGTGCAACAGAGCCTTAGCTGAGAGCGCGCCTCGGGAGAAGAAGCTGGACAACGCCGGTAGTAGACTGCTGACGGGCGGGATGGATGCGGCACACGGAGATGGTGCGTGCTGGAAGTACGGGTACAGTTCCAGTCCGGGTAGCGGCACAGCCCCTGTTCCAAGTCCGTAAGCTCCGTGCGTAAAGCCCGGCAGCACACTGGGTTCCAGATGCTGCTCCTTGAGCGCCTCGAACCGGAAATGTTGTCGCTTGAAACGTTTACGTCTGCGCAAGAAGCTGCCGTTCTCGAACATGTCCGCAGAGTTTGGGTCCAGAGTCCAATAGTTGCCTTTCCCAGGGTTCCCAGGCTCCCGTGGCATCTTCACGAAGCAGTCGTTGAGCGACAAGTTGTGCCTGATGGAGTTCTGCCACGCGGGAAATTTCTCACGATAGTAAGCAAAGCGGTGGCTGATAAAGTCGCAGATCTCACTCAGGGTCAGTCTCTTCTTTGGACTTTGAAGAATTGCCATAGTGATCAGCGCTATGTACGAGTATGGTGGCTTGACGGACGTAGGTCCTTTGGCTTTGGGTGTCGGACACACGGGAGCGGGGCAGTCATCGGGAACCTCTGGGCTGGACTGGTCCTGAGGCCCGTCCTCCGTGGGCTCCTTCACTCCTTCTCCCACAACATCGATCAGTGCGTCCTCCATGACTCCAGACCAGGCACATAGTCGAGAGATTGGGACCAGCAGTGACACCTGCGGCAGGTGGGTCAAGACTACAGCCACCGACCACTTTTACGCAAAACGTTTCACCATGACCAAACTGTTAAGCAAGAGTCGTTAACTCTCGTGTTGCCACGTAAGCTGCATCCGTGTGGTATCGTTACGTTTAAAAATCGTTGGTCCTAGTCCTGCGTGAACTCGATTGTGAGGTCTGTGCGCACAGAGGAGAAGGTGCGTCCTCGGAAAAATGTTGCATCCTTTGAGACTGCTCTGCGTGGCTGCGGCAGGAGGGATGTGATGTCACACAGGCATGATGAAGAACATCCTGACCAATCACAACTCAAGAGGCAAAGAGGCCTGGATCAGCGCGAGAGTGAAATTCTGGCATCAGCCTTCGGCTGTACGCTATTTATAGGCTATATCACACGCGCTCTGGCCCGTAACCGTTTTGTATAGTCATAAACAATCAATCATATGTTGACATATGGGGGGGGCTGACTTAAAAACTGTGTGTGCATATAGGCTAGGAAAAGAAATTCAACGAACAGAGCAATGAATAAGGAGCGCAGGTTATAAGGGTCATCTTCATTGATTGATTTAGGAAAGGACATAAATTATAGCTAGGTACTAGGAGATATAAATCATTAGGAAAAAGTGCACAGAGCGCGCACACATTATTTCATATACGTTGATGGACCATGTGAAAGGTATAATAGGTCAAAGATAGCTTAATGAATTCACAAGAAATAGGCTATAGGCTAAATACTCATGATGTGAGAAGATTTTCATTTTTCCACGAAGTTCAGTCTAAGTCCCGTCCTAAAGTAGCCTATATCTGGCTAATATGGCACAGCTGAGCAGGCCGTTGATACCGGATCAAAGTGGGATTTTCACGTCTGAGACTTGAAAGTGCTTGGTGCAGGACGTAGAGACGTGCGCGGGTGAGCGGGCCAGAGGGCTATTGTTGGGAGTCTACGTTTATTTGTGTTTAATGATGGAGCCCTTTGTTGGGGATTCCCACATTTCCTGCCTCTAATCGCACCGATGGCCCGCGGCGTGGGTCTGGGTCCGGGCTGGGTGGCCTGGACGGGACCGGGGAGCTGCGCATCATTTTCCAAATTCATCACGCATGTCCGCAGATTTGAAGCAGGCCGCGCGCTGTGTGGTTCCAGTATAGCCAATCCGCGTCACAAAGTGCGCAGGCTCCAGGACAGACACCGAGCAAACGTATAGGGTGGCTCATGAGGTATTATGTTTGACTTAAAGAAAGAAAAAAAGACAAGACAAAAGAATATAAAAGGAGCTTAATGTGAAATGCCTATCTCATAGGCTATCAAACACACTTTTGGCCAGCACGGAAAATGTATCTGCCTATTTTTGTAAGCAGCTACAAAATAGCCTATTTGTATTAAGACACAGTTTTATCATAGGGTATCTTCATAAGACCAGAAACAGAACCCGCAGTTTTAAAACATCCAGTCCTGACTAAAACACTCGACCCATTGTTGATCTTTATCAAGACTTAGGACACACATTTTGAATCCACCAATTGAACTATTCAGGCTTGAACCAAAATCCAAATAACAGATGATACTACAAATGATTAAACTATTTGTTAAGCATTTTAGCAGCATGGGTCAGAAACAACAAATCTAGTTTATATTTTCATTATAATAACATTTTTCATAATAATTATTAGTATATATATTTTTATGTAAGCCTTGATGTGACTTAAATCCCATACCCCATCAAGTAAAAATATATTGAACACTATATATTACTATGCACATTTCCAAATCAGAACATTTGTAGTTCTAAATGCAACATTGACGGTTGCATAATCTCACACTCCTCAGCTTCAGAGCCCTCACTGGAATACCCATTTGACTCGTGCAACATGGAACTGTTCAATGCAGCAGCCGAGAGAAGTGCAGTGCAACAATCGCATCCTTTGTGAATCTCCTTTTGTTTTTTGTGCAGAAGGATAAGTGTGGGTCGCCACTAAAGACGAGAGTTACTAAATCAAACGGGAAGGAACCAAACAAGCCCGAGGGACCTCTGAAAGAACCTACCTCAGTACATGACTTTGGAGAACTGAACTTACCTCTCTGCAGGTCAAAGCCAAGGCTACTGCAGTTAAAATGTTTTCTCTTCGCATGATCTGGGCTGTGATAAAAATCCAGCCGGTTGTTTTTGGTTGGAAAGGCTGAAGCGGGCTTCAAAGCATGGGGTTTATTTTCACTTAATGCCCCCCTCCTCTCATCTTGATCCTCTTAAAGTCTTGGCAGCACACCAGACAATAATAATATGTGTAATTTAAGGTATCATAGTTGTATGAGAAGCAGGAAGAAAAGAGGAGCAGGAACCAAGCACACGCAGTTTAAGGGGGGAAGCTGTGTGAATTTCACAAGCTAAGCTGGTCATTAACACAACTTTTATAAGCTCACAAATGACACTGGCATACTTATAGATGTAGACTATTCCCTATACATCACAGTAAAGTCTTATTTGAACAAACAATACAAACGTGTAAGATGTTATAATGAACACCTGAGAGGGTACTTCTGACACCAGAATGTTACCAGTTTTAAAACACTAGATTCAATCTTACCCATAGGCACTGTGATGGGCTGAGCACAAGGCCAAGGTCCAAAGCATGAAGAGAGTGCCTACAAGACGGCAAGCAAAGATTTTCATATCACTTGATACGTATTGCTGATGTTATGTCAATAATCATTTGATCTAATTGAGCATATATATCTGCATATTATAACATTCTCTAAACAATCACAAGAGTATAAAACCTTTGAATAAATAGGCTCCTTATAGCCTAAAATATATTTGTGGAAAAGTACAATATGGCTCACGACATAGATATAATAGATATAGTATTTTGTCCATAGTATTTAAGGGCAAGTAAGGGCAATATAAGGGCAAGCATATGGAACGCTTGCCCTTATTATTTCTAAAAAATCTGACTAAAACTGGACATTACAGATACCTCTGGCCCAGTATTTTACGACTGAAAATTGTTAATTTATTTCTCATAACTTTATTATTGCTAATAGTGAATTGCAGGTCTCTTGGGCTAAGTGTACCTGATAACTGAGAGTGCAGTCACTCTTGAACACATTCCACATGCAAATTGGTACTAAAATTGATCTAAACCCAGTAATAAACCCAGATCTATTAATCAAGCCTATGCTTTCATGATAGTTGTGAGGTAGTTAATCCATATAGAGCAAAAAAAGGGGTTGGGTACTGGGGGTGCCCCAGGCCCAGGATGTAAAATGTTAAAAATGAAAGTTTTTTTTTTTTTGTCATTGTAGTTTTTTTCTTTTTCTAAAATCGGTATATTTTAGTTACAATATTTTAGGTACTATTTTTGTTATCTTTTATTATACCTCCATGAGGACTACTTACATGTATTACATATACTACAGCTACATGCATTTGTTGAAAGATGACTTGTGACCAGTCATGACACTGACACATGGGCGACATCTGGTGGTGGATGAAGACGACACCTATTCGCCATCGAACACGTTCCTAGAAACAGAAGATTGGCTCTGCTTTACAGCTGCAGTTTTTATGGTTACATTAGAAAATGCAAAATGTATTTATACGGCATCATGAGTATCTAATATTACCTTTGAAATGTAGGTTACAGCTTTTATAGTTAGTATAAATAAGCTTGCATTCTCTAAAGCTACCTCATGGATGTAATGGATATAAAGTTCATTTAAAGTGGGCCGTTTTGTTTATGGACCACTAGTCTAATTCAATGCTATTGTTATTATTGTTATTATTATTAT
>JACM01048535.1:0-18325 GCA_000787095.1 Periophthalmodon schlosseri
TTTATATTTATATATATATATATTAGCCTACTTCACACAAAATGGTGCAGTGGTGCGTTACTATATATTAATGGTGACCTTAGTTGCTGATTATATACAGCTTTATTGACATATTTAAGCTCCTTTGAGTGCAAGGTGAATGTGGAGGTTACAAATGTGCCTTGACTGGTTAAGTCTTGATTTTAATAGCTGCAGATTGCTACCGTAGAGTTTTTACATCACATTAACTGCTTTTTCAGCTATTTAAATCTAACTCACAATGGCATAAATAAGACAACTCATCTACATATATTGATTTATGAATACATTTGATTATGGGTCAGGTTAGGACAGGGGAGAAGACGCTGCTATTAGACAAAACTATCCATAGTATTACCAGATTCTGTAGTGACAAGTGACAATATCACTCTCTGAAATTGGGGCAGATTTCCTGTTTAAATTTTGTTTTTTCCAGGGGATAAATTTACATAAGGAGAATGCACAGATATTGATCCTAATCATTGTTACACTGATGGTCCACTACTCCACTTCCACTTACCCTAATGTTAAAGGTGCATTATGTAACTTTTCCAGCTACTGGTCCCCCACCTACTTCCAAGGAGATGTAACTGCTATATTCATGTTTAATGTGGGCAAAGCTATAACATCCACGGGGACAATCAGGTGATGTTACGTAGTGAATCTTAGTGCCCAATATGTGGGCTAAATGATCCGCTGGTACCTGGGTTTCTCCTGCGTCTCGATCTGTTGGATGATGCTCTCCATCCAGGCCATGAGGTCTCGGACCATAGTGTAAAACCTAAACTTATCGGCAGTGTCGACGAGCTGAGCCCGCCGCCCGTCACTGGCCTCCAGCAGACTCTTCCAGGCCTGGAGCACGTCGTGCTCTGAGGCCTGGATCGCTACGGCCTGCTCCCCCGCGTACTGTGCATAGAGGCGGGCTGCAGTGTCCTGGTACTGCTGCACCTGGAGCCCGGAAACAGGCAAGGAGTTAGATATTACTGTACAAATTACATAATGGATCATTTATGGTTAATTTTTTTTTTTCATGTTTTATATTTTTAAAAAGACTGTAAGCATTTAACTTTTTTCTGACAAAATAATAGTACAGAAGTATGTTACTTAAATAATTATATACATTTACTGCATATCTATTTGATATAATGTCCTTGCATAAACCTCTATGATTGTTTTTGTTTCATTTTTAAAGTCATTTAAATTATTTTTATACTGTATTCTATATAAATACAACTCCTTTTAATCCTTATAAAATTAGGGTAATGTAATTTCATGCCACACTAATAACTAACTAATATAAGGGTTTGTGTTATCAGCAGTGTTTAACTACTGATACTCGCCATATCAAACTGACTGAACAACCACTATTGCACAGAAACACAACTATGTTCTAAACTGTTTATCTAGTCTTTAAGATACAACTTTAAATCCATTGTAAGCCTAAGTTTTAGCAACTTTTTAAATCCTCGTAGCTCTTGTCCTTTATGTCCTTGAGAATTGGTGGCTCAGACTCAGCTGATAAAGACGTAAGACTTCTTCATAATGGGCTTAATCCTCCTACCCCTTAGGCCAACTTTTTATAGTGCTGGCCTAAAATAGCACTGGCCATTCTCCTCAGTATTTGCCTGGTGGCTGGGTCCTGTTGTGTGGAGTCTATGGGATTTGTACCTGTTTGCCCAGAGCGGTGATGTCTCTCTCAAAGGCACCGTGCACCCTGTGGAACGACTCGGCCTTACTGAAATCATCGCCCACGTCTTCAGGCAGTTCGGTCTGCTTCTCGTAGATCTGGGACACCAACTCTTTGCCATCGTCGAAATATCTGAGAAACAGAAAATATAGGTTTGTTTTTGTTAGAGTTGTTTTGAAATATGGGGAAGTATAAGTAAAAATCATGGTTATTTAACACATTTATCAATGTATTGTGAAAAAGAAGAAGTGGCGTTATCACAATCAGTAACGTTCTGTGATTCATGTTTTAAAAGCCTCTGTAGACAAATGTAATTAGTTGAAGCAGTAATTGTAATCATGATTTAAATTCTATTTGCGTTATTACATAGCCCTATACCAGCTGTAATATTAGCTTTACATTGTGGTCAGCTCTATTGTCTCATAGCCAGGAGGTCCTAGGTTCAACTGCCAGATTACGTTGTGGCAGTGGTGGAAGAAGTACTCAATTTTGTTACTTTAAAAGTACAGATACCAGAGCAAAATATACTCAAGTAAAAGTAAAAGTATCACATAAAAAATCTACTTAAGTTTAAGTATTAAAGTACCTGTTTAAAAATGTACTTAAAGAGTAAAAAGTAAAAGTATTTTGTGCATATTTTGTGATTTGAGCTGAAGTTTGTTCAACAGAAAAATACCTTTTCTAGCTGTTTTCATTTGTATATTTTTGTTTGCTCAAACTATTAACTTGCTAAAAATAAACCCCTCAGCCTTTTCAGTAGGTCTCAAACAATAATGAAAAATACTTTTACTTTTCAGTCCTGTTAAAAATGTAGTGAAGTAAAAGTAAAAAGTATCCACTTTAAAACTGACTTAAGTAAAGTACAGATACCTAAAATTTGAACTTAAGCACAGTTAAGTAAAGTACAGACACGTAAAATTTGTACTTAAGTATAGTACTTTACTATGTTTACTTTGTTACATTCCACCACTGATGTTGTGGCAATAGATATACAAAAAAAACAAGCTTGGATTAAAAAAGTAGTGTCCATGTAAGTATTGTCCAAAGCTCACATATAATGCCAAGAGAGGAAGGGCATCCAACAAAATGTATATGCAAAGATGTTACACCTACACGTAATGTAATAATTAGTTCCAATTCAATTATCCACACTAGACTGACTGCAATATGAGGTCACTTAACTACTTCATCTCAGACCAGCGGTTACCAGGTCTAAAAAGATAATTAATATTTTGACATGAAGCATGTTGCACTGTCATTAGTTGCTTGATCAGCTTCTGCGTCACAGGAAATAATAGTAAAGCCAAAAATGTGCTGGCCTTATTTGTGTCGGTGTCATGGTCATCAGTTTCCTTGTGTTATTTTATCATTCACTACCTTCTTTTGTCATTTTTGTAAACCTGTGTGTTTTTTGAGTTTTACTTCCTGTTGTACTGATTCTTTGCCCCGCCCTTATGTCTCATCTCAAAATGTTCTGTTCCACTTTGTGATGTCATGAAGCTGTGGTTTTCAAGTTAACAGCTGCCTTTTGTTCAGTTGAGATTGGCAACTCCAGGTCTGAAATCATCAAAATGATTCTAGTAAAGGTGTATAGAGTTTAAAAACACAATGGAGCACTTCCTTTATTACCACATGACATCACAAGGTGGAACAGAGTGTTTTCCGTTTAAGAGAAGAACTCAGCCTAAATATACAGAGTTTGT
Source organism: Periophthalmodon schlosseri (assembly GCA_000787095.1). Lineage (NCBI taxonomy): Eukaryota > Metazoa > Chordata > Actinopteri > Gobiiformes > Gobiidae > Periophthalmodon > Periophthalmodon schlosseri. The sequence goes on from JACM01048535.1 coordinate 3,409, forward strand.
GTGATAAATATGTGTGAATGAAACAAAACACAACTCTAGGTATGTTTGGGATGAGGAAACAATATTATAACAAGATTAGAAAATAGTGTAATATGGGCCATTTTAAAGAACTTTTCAAGAGCAGTTCTCCATTTTGGATCCTCCTTCTGTTTAAAACGTGACAGGTGGTTTATTGTTGTTAAATATAATGCACTAAAATATATGAATTGTATTGACTTTTTACCCACGTCACAATTTGTACTTTTTGTTAAGGTTGACAGAGTGAACTTCATTGATTAAACTCTCCTTGCCCATTATTAAAGTTATAAATCACTGTTTTGTTTTATTTAAAAAGGACCACAATTAGAACTGCTTTCTATTGGGATTTCAAACGGGCTGATTGTATTGACCACGATAATTGGCTCATGGGGACAAGACTTTTCCATTATTACTTTGCCAATACAAACTTGACGTGTTTGGTTAAATTTATTCCCTTCTGTATCCATATTAACGAGGCAAATTATTTGTGATTATAAAAGTCACACTAGGATAGAAGGAAGTCTGCTTCTCAAGATCCAAAAAGAACCCTGACTTTTTACACCACAAACAAAATGAGTTTTAAATAAATTAAAAATAATAAGAAGAAATAAATAGTTGGTTTTAATAAAAATGGTGAATACTGTAAATGTGGTAATTTTGCATGTTGAATGAAAGAGAACAAAAGATTACTCTAGGTCCTTTTGTTAATATTATGAATTTTAAAATCACAATTTCAATTCTGTCCATAAATGTTACAATAAAATCATGTCTTCCCTACTCAAAACAAAATAATCTCTTTTCGTAAGGTCAAAGCGCAAGTAAATTTTTGTATTTTTTGTATTTTTTCTGTCCATGTTTATTAAATTTGTATTTTTTCTATGTTTAGAGGTGGTATTTTACCCTTTTTTCCATAGTAACAATAGTTAATACATGTTGAATTGACTTTTCACAGTAACCATGACAATATGTCCCATCCCCAATTGTCCGCTGTTCATGGGTTTTAGCTTCCTGTTATATGGTGCCATTTTGAGGACCATTGAGCATTCAAAAGATAGTGTAGTGTAATGTATAGAGGTCTTTGTGTCTTTACTTTATCAGGGCGTAAATACAATAAACATTTTTCTGTTTAAAGGTTTTCTGTAAATTCATGATAAAACAATTTTACCGTTATCCTTATTTTAGACTTTTTGTGTGTTTGTGTATCTTACTTGAGCAGATCGTAGGAGGCGGTGAGCAGTTGTTTGCGTGTGTCGATGAGCTCCAAGAGGTCGGCCCAGCTCTCGTTGATGCCGTCCTTCCACTCGGCCATGGCGGCGGCCTCACTGTGGCCCCCCTCGATCAGCTCGTCGATGGTCTGATTCACAAAGTCCACGCGGCCCTGCCCCTCCATCCCAGTCTCATGGGCAAACTCCCGGAACTTATCCCTGAGGAGCTGCAGGCACAGAAGAGGTGATGTTTAAGAGAATGACAGACAGATGGAGATATTATTTATTTATTTATCACAAAGATTTATGCAATGTGTGTGTATAAGGGATATAGGAATTGTACCACTTTGTTTTTCTTCCCATGTATTTGAGCTAAATGTGTCTTGCCCCAGTACAGATCTACCTTATATGTCCGCTGGATACTGAAAGCATTTTATTGTGCAATAATTAGGAAGTGCGGATTATCATGCTAGCTGTTGCTAACTTTACCATTACGGCAAAACTCCGCTCTGGTCTTGCGGTGAATAATTAGGATGCTCAGAATTCATAAGGTAAGTGAGGTGTAACTCTGGACCACTGCAAACCATTTAAACTGAACCAGTTAGTTAAAAATCCGGGATGGCGCCTCTATACTTTACGACCACTTCAGTTAACGTCACTGTACTGCCCTTAGTAAACTTAGATACAACATTTAAGATAGTACAAGAAGCAAAGTGAAAAAATATAAAAAACACATATTAGCCTTCAACTAAATGAATCTGAGCTAGATCAGGGCTAAAACAGGACCAAACCAAGTCTACACCACAGGAACAGAATGCAAGAGAATATTTAAGATTGTTTAATTACTTTCTTTGTTTGTTTGTTTTCCAGCCCAAGGGCATGAGGTAGATGTGTGCTAAGAGACACATTCAATACAGGGTTATTACCAATACAGTAACACAATATATCCAGGCCCCACATGATTATCTAAAACACCTGATATTGAACCTCAGAGCTCTGTAAATATAATATAACGTAATACAAGCTAATTCTTCTTTAGTGTCTACACTCTGTTCCCACTGCAGCAGATGGCCCTGATTACTTTACACCAAAAACAGCAAAAGAACAAAATGAGAAAATCATTGTTTCCTCTGGAGGTTTTTCTGAACAAATCGCTTTCTCACTGTTGTTTGCAAAAATCTGCCTTTGATTTCTCTGTTCATTCAACACACAGAAACAAAACACTAAGGCCTCTTTTCAAATGGGTTTATCTACAGCTGCAGGCAGGGCTAAAGCGCTGACTAAAACGGGCTAAAACAGTACGTTATCCAGGCTAGTGCAATATACTTTTAATGTGTCAGAGGTGGAAGACACACTGCTTCTGCCTCTGGTGTAAAACATGTGACTAGAAGACTGTGGCAACTTTGAATGGTCACATGGAGCAACCACAAAAAAATACTATCTACTACTATCATTACTGTTTAAGAAGACATATTGTTCTTGTGTCTGCTATATAGTTATAATCTATGACACCTGTGGATCATTATGTTATAATTTGCACATTTTAAATCGCAATATCCATCTAAAGAAATTAGTCAGCTGACTTCTGCCCAGTGGGAGCCGATACCGCCGTAAACGTCATCACAACAAAGAGCCGTGGAACTGTCGGCGCCTCCTATGAACAGCTGCAGATTACACTAAATCTAAAACTGAAGAATACTAATGCTACTAGACTCTTTCTACTACTAGGGGCTGAGTAACCAAAAAAGTTTTTAGCATGATTCCCCCCCCTCCCCATATGTTATGTATCTGTTATACCGTGACATGGTCCAAGTCTTGTCCCATCTCCTGAGAAGAGGCGATCACGTCCCGCTCTGCGATCCACTGCTCCAGGTCCTGGACCTCACGGCTCAACAGGAAGTGCTGGTAAGTGTGGTCCAGCTTCTTCCTGCGGTCCTCAGCCAGCTCCTTCAGCCCGGCGTACTGCTTATCCACCTGGCTCTGCCGTCTGATTATAGCCTCGCTGAAGACATATGGCAACAGCAGATTCAGGGAGGGAGCATAAAAAAGGCTAAGATAAGACAAACTGAATTATGATTCTTATTACATGCTTGTCATTTTAATCTTACTACATTAAAGCAGAGCAGACTGGGGCACTGTGGGTAAATTGCTATTCTGCAAATTACTAAAGGTCCTATATTACATAAAATGAATTCTTGTGAGCTTTAAGCCATGTTATACTCCTCAAAAACATACCTGGATCAGAAAATAGCGTAATATGGGCCTTTTAAGGAAACCCTCTTTTTCTTGGTTTAGTAAATTTGGTTTGGATTAGGTCTGTCAAAAAAATGATACCCAAACTCAGGCATTTGATGAGAAATTATGAAGCTACATGGATGAGTGTTGAAATGTATTCGCTCTTAAAACCTTGTGTCCAGTTGACAGAATTCAATTACTTTGTTATTGGTCCTACCTGGAAGGTTTTCAGTTTATTTATAGCGATGCAGAGTCTTACATTTCGTTCCATAGACTAGATTTCTTTCCTTTTCGTCAGTGAGGGTATTTCAATATCTTGGTCATGGTCATGGTCCCATTTTTATATAGCGCTTTTCCACTTTCCAGCCACTCAAAGCGCTTTACATCAAGGAACCACACACGGATGATGTTTATGTTGAAAGTAGGATTCAAACCGCCAACCTTCAGATCAGTGGACAAACACTCTACCAACTGAGCAACTCTCACCCATCTTAGGTCACATTATCACATGTTTTTTTTAATACGTTGCAGCCCTTCAGGGAGGACACCGCAAATGAGAAAAGTGCGTTGAAGTGTACCTTAGATGGACGTGCGATTACCAAACTGATTACATTTTACATGGTTGTCATCCTTATCTCACCAAACCATAACTGACTGAGACAACAGGAGCAAATTGGTAACCCGGAAAGACATTTTTGTATAAGATTATCAAAACATAGACAAACCCGTCTGGATGTTCTTCTGCAAACATCTTCTGGGCACGGTCCGCCAGTTTTTGGATGGCGTCTTCGTAGTCGTCTACATCTTGTTTCAGAATCATGTGTCTCTTCAGCATCAGCATAGCACTTTGTTCATCCTAAAAATACAAGAAAAAGTTAGCAAAAAAGGTAAAAGGTAAAGCAAAGGGCATGGAGGTAAAATAATCAAGAAAATTGTTTTGGGAATATCAGAAGAGACAAGACATCAAAGCGCTATAAAAACATCCAAATAGGTTTTAAATGGAGAGTGGCACTTATGAGAAACATGTCCACGTAATTGAAGGCAAATCCAGCCATGTAATTATGTTAATGCATGCGGCGCTACGAGTGATTCTCCAATATGACATGGCCTGTTTGAATCATATTATACAGAAACCTCATAACAGTTCAAAGAAAGGAAATTGCGGTCTCCAATTTTGTGTTCAATTTGCGTTTAGATTCGAATACGTGATCAGAGATGTGGCCATTTCCATGAGATGCTTCCACATGTGCATGATACTGTTTCTCTGCTTTATTCAAATGGGAGAGACGGATAAAGGGTTTTTGCAGATTTCCTTTGTTTACATGGTGGGGATATTTGAGGATATTGGATGAGACAAAAAATGTAGCCAGAATAAACTGATTTTACTTGGATTTGATTGTATCCGAGACATAACTGACGTTTCAAATGAAGTCACCGAAAGTGATTGATATTGCATCACTTTCGGATTTCGTTCAGATTTCATAAAAGATTGTGTATCCACTGACATACACTACCAGTCAAATGTTTGGACACACCATCTCATTCAAAGTTTTTTTCCTTCTTTATTTTGACTATTTGACTACAGATACATACAAAGAAAAAGAAATGTAAATAACTACTCCTTTCCTAATCGTCAAAGTTGCCACCCTTTGCTTTGTTGAAAAATGTTTAGTTGAGTTATTTAACCTTTTTCTTTGCTACATAATACCATATATTTTACTCCATGTATTTGATGTCTTCTGTGTGTATCTAAAATGTAGAAAGTAGTAAACATAAAGAAAATTGAACATTGAAAAAAATTAAATCAGAGGTTGTGTCCAAACTTTTGACTGGTGGAGTATGTTTAAACAACAGTCAAAAGTTTGGACGCACCATCTCCTTGTTTTGGTAATGTATGTGATTTACCGGTTTATGTGAGTTTGTTTCCTTTAGATACACAACACAAGTCTGTTTTATTCATTGTCACGGCATGATAGGAGGCAGATTGTTGGCTGTAGTGACACTGGAAGGCAAGTATAAGGTGGAAAGGATGAAAAAATGTGTATTTAATAATAAATAGAAAAGTATATATAATCTATAATAATATATAATTTATATAAATGGTAAGGCCCCTGGTAAAGGCAGCTAGACCCATTCACTTTCACCATTCACAAGTGGAGTGGGTCTGAACTTTCATTTACAGTGATCAATCATCCTCATTTTTAATAATGTATATTTAAAGGGGCACCATATAACTTTTCTGGTGCTTGTCATATGTTATTCCTTTGCCTGGAATGTTCCACAGTATGGCATTAAACTCCTATCTGTCTGCATTTATTCAATAACAAGCATTTTTATTGCTTATAAAATACCTTTAAAAACATCCACTCTTACTATGGGCAGGGTCACCTCTCCACAGATCTGACCTGTAACTTGGCCTGGTGGCGTCACAGGCTTCTCTCCATAAATTTAAGGCCACACTCCAGGCAAAACTATACCACCTCCATGGAGACAAGCAGGTAGCAGAACACCAGAAAATTTACATGGAGCACCTTTAATATATTACAAATACAGAAACACCCAGGATTATTTTAGAACTTTTTCATGCACTAACTTTCATCACCATCCCTTATATTCCTCTCCTCACCTTGGCCTTCTCGTCTGCAATCATGTACAGCTCCTTCTCTCCGATCCAGGCCTCCGCTTCGTCGGCGTCGTTGTAGTACTGCTGAGCGTGGTTGGAGCTATTGAGCCTTTCCCTGCGTTTGTCCATCTCGTCCTGCAGAGTGTCCCAGGACGTCTCCAGGTCCCTCAGCTGCTCCTGGATCCTGTCTTCCTCTGGTCTGCCCTCCGCCCGAGCCGCTGCCTCCATCCTCCTCCCCCGCTCCAACACCTCGTCCACACGGGGCTGGTGGCCCTCGATCTCCTTCTGAAGGGTCTGGGGAGCGTCAAAAACAGGTAGAAATTCAGACTTTTGTATAGACTGTTTAATGGGAGCGTAGAGTATTATTACAAAGACTTATTATATATGAGATGTTTGTGTAATTCCTCAGTCATCCATGCAGGTTAAGTCTATCAGAAAATGTTAACAGCTTAATTTGAAAATGTACCTGGATTGCCGTCTTTGTCCAACCTCACATGAACTACTAAAACTATTAAAACTACTGAAGCTACTTCTGCACTTTAAATTACCCCACTGGGGATTAAGCAAGGTTTAAGCAAATTTCTATTACTGGGGTCTGGGGCTGAACTGTGGCATTATATTATAGAGATAAGAACCATTGTTATTGTACTTGCTGGTAATCATAAATACTGCAATAAATATATAAACAAAACAATACATTTTTTATGTCTTTTGCTTGAAAATAGGTGCCACTAATAAGCATTACTTCTGCATAAGTCTTTTCAGTGACTAATTTGTGGTTGGTTTACCATTTTTACGTGTTACATGTGTATTCGAGTTAGAAAAACTGTAGTGAATAAGCAGGAATCTAAAACTGTATGTTTAAATGGTCAAAGTAACCACTTTAGTGAGAGCGCAGCTAAAAGTGAGTCCATAATGTGACGTCTCCCTGACAGTGCACTGCAGTCGGAGCTGGTACAGACCTGGTTCTTTTTCAGCAGCATTTGCACAGTTTGCAGGTTGTGTCCGTGCTCCTGTGACATGGCCAGGGGCATCCTCTCCTCAATCCACAGCTGATGGACACAACAGGGACAATATATTATACAAAATGTATAATACTTTCTAAATGACAGTTAGACTAGTGTGTACATTTATATCTTACAACTCCAGGTGGGAAATAAAATACTGAAAATGTTAAAATTAAAAAATAAATAAAAAGCTGCAAAAAATAAGAACTAACTTAGTCGGTGGCTACTTTTACAGTCCACTTACTTATTATATATTTGAACCTCAACCAAGACATTTATCGTCATGTTTTAGCATATGTCTAATTAAATGCCAACTGCCAATATCAGCTGATGTTGTTTTCAAAATAATCTTCTTTTTCAATATTTCTCACCCTTTCTTACCACTGGGATTATATTCTGAATGAGAATAAAGATCTCCTGTTACTTGAAGCTAGCCCTCTATACAGTGTCTCAGTCCCTCTCTTTACTCGTCATCTTTCCTTCACTGCAGTGGATTTAGGCAGTGAAAGGCATAAGGGATTACAGCAGTAGCTCTGGAGCACCTGGGGAGCTGATTTCACACAAAGAGGTTGGACTTACTGTCACAACTGAGAATGAAAACTGTATTTAGAAATTAATAAACTCCAACAGGATTCAGTGTCAGGGCAACTGAAGCTGAACAGGTGGATGTTACAGAGGCTGGCAACAACAACAACAACACTTGTTGGCAGTTATTGGGCTGAAAATACAAAATACAACCAAAATGGTGTTTCAGAATATATTGTTATAAGCTTCGACTAGTTTGTCCAGCAGTATCTTTTCCCAGCTGTTGATATTTTTCAAACAACCAAAGAGCCTCTTGTTGTTATATTATACTATTATACAGATTTCAATGGTTTTGTCTTGTCGAAGAAATACAATTCTAGTTGTAATGTTTTGTTTTATTTCAATTACTTTCTAAATGCTAACATCTTTATTCTGATAATGTGATATCGAGCAGTCAGCTTAGCCTGAATGATTGTGATTCAAAATTGTAATGCCGAACCTCTTTGTCAAAGCCTGATCTCGTCAGATCTCAGAAACTAAGCAGGGCTGGGCCTGGTTAGTACTTGGATGGGGGACCACTGGGAATACCAGGTGTCACAGTAGGGCACCAGTGGCAAAAGCTGACATTGTGTCCTTAGGCAAGACACTTCATCCACATTTCCTTGTTCTCATAATTTGACTTATAACACTCACCAGCTCATCTGCGAGGTCCCTGTAGAATTGATGCACGGCTTTCACAGCCTCCAGTTTGCCTTTGCGTTCGGCCATAGGGGTGAGGAGCTGCTGAAACTCCACCCTCAGACTCTGTTGCTCCGCCTCCAGAGCGGGCTGGTCCTCTCTGCCCCCGTGTTTCCTCACTGCTTCCTGCAGCTCGTCCAGCTCGCGGCCGCGGTCACGCACCTGGTTCTCTGTCAGCTAAAGACACAGAACAGGGGAAGACAAATGACCTCTCAAAAGTCTAATCAAGATGTAGATTAAGCTGATTCAAAGCCTTTTAATAACGTTTTTAGGGGATAATGTGTAGCCTGTGTGAATGATTTATATTAGCAGTCACCAACCCAAATTTAAATCTACCCAATGCCAATGACACTTGCCCACCATGCATACGAAAGTGTTTTCAAAATGAAATATATAGTAAAATGTTTCCTGTCTGCAAAGGTTAGCATCTATTAACACTGAGTAATGCCTACTAATAAAACATTTAAAAATAAATATAAATAATAGGAATTCATGAATAATTCTGTATTGGCTGCTCTAGGCCAGAATGTCCTTGAAGACGACATTAATCACATTCATAATAGAATGTAGATAAAATGTAGTTAAAAATAAATTGAAATGATTTCTTGAAATCATCTCGCGGCCCCCAGTTTAGATCACTGCAACCCCCCTGGGGCTTCTCATCCCACTTTGGGAACCCCTGCACTAGGGTGTGTTAAAATATTGAAGTATTGATATATTGTCAGCCTAAGTTTGGCGATACAGTATTGATATCATGGGCTGCTGCATTGTTATAAGAGTTTATTGTTAGACAGTGGTACAGTTCTGTTGCTTGTTTAGAAAAAGGAAACTTTATGCGTTACATTCGGCATATTCTCTGTTTTGATGATTAAAGTGGGTGTACGTTTTTTGCAGGTAGCGGTTTAATGAAGAAATACTAATGTTAAAATGGATTAGGTTGTTTAAATATAGTGATCGATTATCTCATGTATCGCCACACTATGATATTATTTTATTGTGAGCCATGTATCGTATCGTGAGGGACCCTGTGATTGCACTAGTGTCCACAGACCTGATGTTTCTTGAGCAGGATGTTGGCCTTGGTCAGGTCCCTCACGTCCTCCTTGGCTCCGCTCTTGAGCTGTAGCTGCAGTTCTTTCAGCCACTTCTTGATATCGGTTAAACTCTGGTCAAACAGCTCAGAGCGGTTTGCATCGAACAGAAGCCGGGCCTTCTCCTCCGCCGTGGACTCCAGTTTGTCCCACAGCTCGTGAAGTTTCGCCAGTCGCTCTTTTACGATAGGCTCAAATTCTGGTTTAGAGTCCATCAGCTCGTGTCCCTCCTGAGACAAAGAAAAACCACATGTGATAAACTGCTGTAACATGGATAAACACGGACATGGTATACAGACATTTGTATTTGTATATCTTCTTTTGTTTAACTCTACATGTATTTTTGAAGTTCAAGAACAAATACAGTTGCATAACAAAAGATTAGAGTGGGAGTAGAGCAGAGTTTGTGGTTTGTTGTCAAGGTAAAGAGCATAGCAGTAATGTCACAATATTTTGACACTAAAGAAAAGGCTCTGTATTCAATAACCATTTCAAAGCCACAATAATAAAACAAAAATATTTTTAGACAATACAATTATAATCATCAACAAAATAATATTTGTTTCTTTAATATTACAATGTGACCACACACCTGTTCTGATATAGTTCAAGATCTAAAACTTCAGGAAATGTCCAACTTTGTTCTATTGTTTGTTTGTCTATCTTTAGTATCAATACTTCTTTAATTGAGTATCTAGTTTTTGAGTCTGGAGCTTAGGTGATTGTTCTGCTGTTATCGGTTAAAGTTACACAGCTGTGTAGTGTCCGTGGGCTCTGACCTGATCCACTTTGTTGAGCCAGTCCTTGTTGGAGGCGAGCTCGGCCATGAAGGCCTGGTGCTTCAGCCATTTGGAGTGAAGGTTCCGGGCCTCATCGTACGACGTGTCCTGGGCCGTCAGCATCTTCTCATTGATCCACACAGTCAGCTGCAGGAAAGAGAGAGAAAAAATTACTTTAAAACTCTGCTATGCTGGTCTATCGCTGTGACATAGTGGCTACATTTACATGGCCAGAAAAACAGATAACTGGAGATCTGATTATCAGTGTGTTAACATCCACATCTGAAATCTGATCGTATTTATGTATTGTAGGTGTGAGAATGAAAAAACTCACATCAGACTTAGATGTGGCATGTCATTTTAATAATCTGAAAACTCAGATAACGATCATATTTTTATTGTGCATGTAAACATAGCCACACACACACACACACAAAAGAAAATCTCAATTTTGACTAAAGCTGGACTAGAACAGGACCAAACCAAGTCTACAACAGCTTCTGAATGAAACAGCAAGATTTGAGATATGTAGCCTACATAACTGATGTTTTATTAACTGCATTGAAATCTTCTGAAAATTTTTGCATACATTTATAGACAGAAAAAACTGTAGAGTGAGTGAGTCCAGCGTCTATGATGAGGCACAATCACGTACTCACTAAAATGCCTTAAATTAAGAATGATAACAAAACTGAACTTGGCAAAGTCAAACCAACGGAAACACTTTAAATTTGTGAAAAGGTGACTTTTTGGAAATTGGATTTACGTCTTTATCGCTTCAACACAGGGCAATAGCAATTAGCCAACAAGGACCTGCTGTGCAAACTGAAGTTATAAGTTATTATAAAAAATAAGTATGACACAGACATAATTCATATAAAAACATTACCAAAGGTTTAAATGTTTAGTTGGCTGGTGAAAGGTAAACCGTATTTGAACTCACGTCTTGAGTGTTTTGGAGGAAGTGCTGCAGGTCGCGGTTATCTTTGAGTTTTCCTGAGACCTCCTGGGCCCTGCGCTTGTTCTTGTCCTTCCTAAAACACAAAACACATTCACACAGATATTGTTAGTACAGTATTAAGCAGCACTATAGGAACAGAGCGGGGGCCGTGGTCATTTAGACAGGATTTGTTTTTATTTCATACATCTTTTAATTTATATTGGGTCTTTCATTAATTAAAAAATGGTCATGGTTAAAAAACAGGTCATGTAACTTAGACAACCAATTCTAAGGTGCACTATGCAACTTCTCGGTTAAGGTTTTTACTATCTGCTTGTTTCCACAGAGATGTTTTTTGCCAGGAATGTTCCACAGTAAGGCATTAAACGTATCTATCTTGCATTCATTCAATTACAGGTGTTTTTATTGCTAAAAAATAAAACATTCTTATAGTGAGCATGGTCATCTTTGTACAGAGCCGACCTATAACCTGGCCTGGTTGTGTCTCTGTAACGTTAGATATGTTTAATGCCATACTGTGGAACATCCCCGGCAAAGCAATAATATCTCCATAGTTAAAAGCAGACACGTACACCGCAAACAACACTGCACGAGAAAAATTCCATAGTGTGCCTTTAACATGACAGAATCCCTTTGTATGCAGTAGAAACATAACGGTGCACAGAGCCATTTCTGGGCCTCACTTTGAAGAATAGCTCTCACTTAGGGATCAATAGCCATTACAGTCTGGGCTGGTCTATGAGGCTGGATGTGGAAGTTAATGGGAAAAGTGCCCCCCACCTCTCTCTCCAGTGCCTTGTCCACAGCCCTGATACAGTAATCAAAAAGCTGTTATCAGGGATTGGTGGGTTACCGGGTGACGAGTGAATATTTTCTACATTAGAGGAAGTTTGGTGGGAAAGAGGAGAGGTTTCGAGTAAATACAAGCAATTTGTAAGAAGTAGGAAAGCAATTGTAGCAATAGTTTTAGAGGGAAAAAATTGTTTTATTTTTTGCCAAGAACATTTTGGTAAAGTCGAGTGATGGTTTAAAGAAGGAATAACTTTGGGTCACTATATTCTTTTAGGGCATGGGGAGAAATTGTTTTTATATTTTTTTGGATTATCGTGATGACAATATTAAAAAAACAAAACAAAAAAAAAAACAGAAATGTGCTATAATGTTGTGCCTAAAAATGTCCGAATAGTGAAAGGACTTTAAAATTAACCACAGAAGTGCACATGCATCACTTTAAACCCCTAACTGCAAGTCTTTCTGCAGCCTTTTTAAATACATTTTAAACCATATATTTGATATTTAAAGTTTGAATATCACCAAAACAACAACTGCAATATTATAATTTGTTTATATATATGTTTCCCTTGTCTACTGGGGCTTCCGGTTTGGATTAGTAGATCCAACTGAACAGAACAGTAAACAGCCTAAAATATGAAGAGAGTGGGAAAAGACACTGAGCAGATTGCCAGAGCCAGGGATCGATTTCACAATTTTTACAATTTAAACTTTTTGTGTTATTTGTCCATTGGCTTTTTTTTACAAACAGTTGAATATAGACATCTTATTTTGTTCAGTACTTTACACTATTTGGCCCTGGCTCACAGTTCGAATGCAGGCAATTTTGTACTTACTGAGAATAACCATGATTTTTACGCCCGATATTTATTGATCTCGATCTTATTGAAAACATAGACAGGTTGACTTCAGGCATAAAGAGCAGGGTGTCAGGATCAATACAGTTTTAATTTTGTGTAGATAGGACCAATAATTCTGGGGAAATCAACATTTAAAGATTGGAATGTGCTTGTACAATTTATTAAGCCTAAAAGCATGTGTGCGTTACCCCTATGGGCAGAAACACGTACGATATCAGTGTGTAAATTAGGTCTTAAGTTTCACTCATAAATCCTGAGAAAATAGTTGTTTACTTTCCATAACTTGGATTATAATGATAACAAGCACAAGAGGAGAGAAAGAGGAGAAAAGGTGATGAGCTGGATCAGAGAGAGGGAGGGGGAGCAGGGCAGACGGCATCGCACACACAGACACAGAGGAAAGAGACACTGGACTTTTAGTCAAATGCAGATTTAAGAGTCAAAACTGATGAAACGCAAGGACACGTAAGGACGTAAAGAGACTGTGGCCCTGACTCAGAGCTTTCCTCTAAACAAGAGAGCGGTGACTCCTCTTCAGCACCACACGCTCTTACTGCCACACGATTGGCTGCAGACCTCCCGATTAAAATGCGCTTGCCTTACTGAGATCGACCAGGGTTTAGAGCGCGATCTATCAATCTTTCGCTTTTTGGCACAGCCCTACCTAAAAGTGAGGGAAAACTTCGAAACCAAGACAGCAGTGGTGCGGCCGGCTAAATAAATGAATAGTTTATGTATTTTTCATGTGGCAAAGGGGAGCAAAACCCACAACCAAGTTTAGATATACTTACAAAGAATAACATATTTGATTGAGACTGTCAGAATTTCACTCTGGTCAAACTTTACTACAAAAATCCCACTAACCTGTCGCAAATAGAGTCCATCTTCTCCTGGACTTTGTTAGCGTACAGGTTGTTGGCGTCAACCAGCCTCTGTCCAGACTGCACTGCTCCGTCAATCTTATCCTCATTGGCTTCCATGGTGCTCACGAAATCCTCATGTTTCTTCAGTGCCTTCTCTGCCCCCGCCAAGGTGTCCGGCTTGTCTATGTGCGCCAACGTGTACTCCTGCATCCAATACGCCCACATTTTGAAAAGTTAGGACAGAAGTAAACAGACAAAAATACTGAACAAGATGTAGTTTTTGGTGGCTCTGTAACCAACCACGCTGCATTCTTCCACTACGCATTCTTTCAAATGTCTGGGCTAAAACCGGTCATTAGTCAAGACGGGGAGGGGGAAGTTACAATGGGTTATTTACTTAAAATTTACATAAAGGTGGAGTGCGCACTGTTTGCATGTAGTTGGTTACACCTTGTTCATATGACGTCCTGTAGCCCTAAAGGGACATGCTGTATTTGTCTTTTGTTTAAATACACTTACACTTGTTATTGAACAGAAATAGTTGTTTAAGTCGATTTATATAGATCTCAACAGTGACCGCCCATCCCGTGGTTCTGGAACTAAATGTCCCATTCAGTTTTGTTATAAACTTTCCGAAAAAAAATGTATATTGGGAGTTTGAAAGCTTGCTCGGGAACTACCCGCTACGTGGTAACTAATGACCACAAGACCTATAATTTTATTTAAAATCTGTTTCTGAAAATGTATCAAACGCAAAGTTATTAAAACATTTAGCAGAGTCTTTTATTGTTCTTTGCCTATGTGTCGTATTTTATGTATGCCTGTTTTGTTGATTGTTGTTTATGTGAAGCACTTTGGGCAGCTTAAGTTGTATTTTAAATGTGCTAAATAAATAAAATTGAACTGAATTGAATATTGCATTTTAAACTTTTTGGACTTATAACAACCGTGTTATGGATATTAGTTAGCACGGAGCTGGTTAGCCTCCGCGATGCCTTTGAATTCTTAATATTTGAATTTTTCAAAAAGTCTATGGGAAAAATGAATGGAAAATTTACTTCCAGAACTTGAGCGAGCGGTCACTCTTGAGCTCCATAATGTATATACTGTTGATAAAAACTCAGAATGTCAGAATGAACTCCAATGGGATATTTCTTCCAATACATTCTTAATTTAAAATACACAGATTATTATTTTTTTTCATTCAAAATATAATATTT